>JAUMJK010001331.1:0-177205 GCA_033558105.1 Coccyzus lansbergi | reverse complement strand
GTGTGGCGCGCGCACGTGGTAACGCGTCGGCACATGCGCATTGAGGGATGGGTTCGCGCATGCGCCCCGCGCCGTTTCCCTCCCCCACCAAACCCCTTCCCGCGCCGCCCCCCGCGCGGTGCCGGGCGCAGCCGGAGCGGAGACGCCATTTTGCGGTGCCGCGGGAGCCGGGCCCGGGAGGCTGCGGCGCGGGGGGAGGCGGGGCGGGCGGCGGCCGCAACCATAGCGATAACGACGACGAGGCGCGGTAGTGTCGGTGGCGGGCGCAGCTGCAGCTCGGGACGAGCGTCCCCGTTCGCCCAGCCCCGTGGCCAGGACCCCGCCGACATGAGCGACGTGGAGGAGAACAACTTCGAGGGGAGGGTGAGTGGCCGGCCCTGCCCGTGCCGAGGGGGCTCTAAGATGGCTCCCCGGGTTCCCGGGCCCGGCCGGGCCCAGGCTGAGGGCGCTGCCAGGGGAGGCCCGGGCGGGCGGGGGCGCCTCGGTCACGGCTTTCTCTGGGGGAGATGCTGCCTCTCCGGGGCCACCGCTACTCTCCTCCCGCCGGCGGCCGCAGCTTTTTGTCTACGCGTGTGACTGGACCCTTCCTTTCTCTCTGTGTTTTGTCTTTTTTTTTTTATTTATTTTCTTTACCGATATTTTTCCCCCTTAGCTTTTTTCCCCTTAGTTTTTATTTCCTTAGGCCAGGTGGATGGGGCCTTGGGCAGCCTGATCCAGTGGGATGTCCCTGCCCGTGGCAGGGGGTTTGGAACTGGATGATCTTTACGGTCCCTTCCAACCCAAACCCTTCTGTGATCGCGACAAGGAGGAAGTAGGAGCTCCTTGCGACAGGAATGAAATGTGTGCTTTGTCCTTACTCCGTCACTATTTGCTCTTTTAATTTTGCAGAGATATTTTGTTGTTGTTGTTTTTAGAGATGCCTTACAGGAACACCTGAGCATCCTTTTGGTGACTTCTCTGACGAACCAGCTTTGCAGTTTATATAGGATTGCTGCCTTTGGAAGGAAGCAGTGAAATTTTGGAAGAGCTTGGAAGAGCGGTGTCATATTCCAAGGATTATTTTTACACCATTAGTGTTACCATTTTGTAGTGTTAGTTAAATAAAACAAAACGTTCCCTAGGCTGAGTGCTCTACCTGGCTGTGCAGTGACTGCCGCTGGTTCCTCAGGTGAGGTAAACAAAACTGTTCTTGTGTTAGTTGCTTGTACAGTGATGGCCATATAGCTCAGCTATTTTCAGCTAAATAACCCAATATCTGAACTAAATCTGAGATAATGGAGCAGCAAGTATGCTTTCTTGTTTATATTTTTGAATTTTTACTGAGATCTCACAGTAAGGACTATATTTTTAAAAACTATTTTCTTGACTGTATTGCCACTGCATTTTATTGTTAGGAAATATTTATGTTGGATTCATCACCTGAACGTTTGTGTTAGGGTCCTTAGTGAATCTGTTTTTCCTTTTACAAAACTGATATGGCTATGTGGTTTCAGTATTTCTGTACACATTCTTCTGCCCGATGTAGAAGTAAAATAATGTTTCGAGGCTAAGTGAAGTCTGAATTCAAAGTCCTATGGAGCAATTTCTGTGACTGATACTTCTTAGTTAGCCTGTTTGTTTTTGTTTTTTTTTTTTTGTGGTGGAAAACTTACCTGTTGTAGAGAGCTCTTGGGCCGTGATGGGGCTACATTTGGAAAACTCTTTTCACTTCCTAGTGCTGGTGTTTCTCAGTCAATCTGGCATGTGGCAGTGTCTTGTCTATTGCTATTTTTTTTTGTAGTGATAGATACATGATTTGTCTATAGTTTTGAGGGGGTTTTTTTTTGTTCTAATGAAGAACATTTGTACAGAGTCCTTTTTTTTCCCCTTCACAAATACTCTTCTTTTGTTTGTACTACTAACGTACTTGAGATAAGAAACTATGTTTCAGACTGTAATATTCTATATTTCATATTCACTGAAAGCGCTCAGAGACATAAAATTAAATGTATGTAACTTCAGGGCTTTAGTGTTTAGTCTGCTATTCCAAATTGGATAGAATTCCATCGCACACTGAATGCCCTGGTGCTTCAGTCTGCTCTGTGCAGGCATGTGGAACTGAGTGTGGCATAAATTTTAAATGGGAGTAAGAACTGCAGAAACTGGAAAAAAAATTGCAGAGAACCTACTTTCCCGAAAATTGACACAAATAAGAATCCTCAGTACCCTTTCAGTTCTTTCCACCCCACTTTCAGTTTAAATTCTACCTTAGTGTGATATATTATTGTTAAAACCCTAAACAAAACAAAAAACCATGCCAGAGGAGTAAGGGAATTTCAATTTGGGAATTTAAATAGGGGCTTTTATATTCTGTCTGCGTAGATGTGTAGATACATATTGTCGCCAAGGCACCTCAGTGGAAGTTTTTGAAGTAGTGAAGTCTGATACCAATATGAAGGTGCTTATTAATAAATAGGATGTTTGGTCTTAAAGAAGCATTAATCAGAAAGTGTTTTCCTCTTGTGGTATGTATTTTGAGGAAAAAGATGTTCATATATAAACAATGATAAATAAGGGGTTTTTTTTTCCATTTTATCACATTGTGATCAGGGATTTTACTTTTTTTTTTTAAAAAAAACCTAATCTTTAGTAGCATTGAGATATTCTCTATGTGTATGCTTTGCCTGTAACTTATGATTTTAAAAGAATTCTGATTTTCTAGTTTCTATTAAAATTTATGAAAATATGCATATTATTGCATGATTTTGTACAGTTTAAAAGCTTATGTTTCTAAAGTGTTGGGTAAAATCATCATAGAGAGTTTTTTTGGGATTTTTTTGTTCCTGATCATGCTTCTTTATTGGCTCTTCTTAATCAAATATGCTCAGACTAATTTGCATCTGCTCTGGTTTTGTGTCATTTTGTTTCAACTTAAGTTCTGTATTAAGAATGTGGCTGGTTGAATGGATGAAATTTCCCCCCAAGGCAGCCTGGTGGCTTAATGGAAATAAATTGGCAGAAGAATTAGAAATATAGTGGATGTACTAGAGCTAAGTTGTATGGATATTAAGTAGAAAAAAGGGGTTTAAAATTCTTCTTTCTTATCCAGTGACTTGACTTTGGGGAAAGTAATAGGATTTTGTCACCATTGGATGGTCTTTGCAAGCAGGTTAGCCGAATGAGGCTTTTTTTTTTGTATCTTCTATGGCTGTCAGGTGACAGGCAGCTCATATTTCCTTTTGTGTTTATCATTGTTGTTAATAGCACGTTGTTCATTTGGTTCACATTCTGTGATATTTTCCAGAGCAGTGAACAAGTGGGAGTCTGAACCAACCTGCGCTTTAGAAGCTTTGCAGAAATCAGACATCATCAGAAGCTAAAAAAAATAACTGACAGAATTTTCAAGCAATGTTAAAACCTTATTAGTTTCATACAAATACTGATGTGCTCTTTGTCTAAACATGTAACTCCATTTTAGATCGCCATCTTGGTTGTCTTATTAGAATGAGATGCCTTGTGCTCTGTGCAGTCTTACAGTGATCTCGGTCTAATAATGCACTTCAAGAAATAGGTAATTTTGCGTGGGAGCCATCTTGTTGAAGGAAGTGGTGTTCATGTGTATGTAAGTGGCTGTTTGGATTAGTTTGATAGTAACTGTTGTCTTGTATTTGCTTCATGAAGCTTGTATGCAAAATACTTCATTTCATGTGTGTTCTAATGCTCATTACCTAAATCTGAACACCTTTGAGATAATGTCTTTGCCAAAACAATAATGCAGGGGCAGTCTGTTTAGCTTCATTGCATTCAGCCTCTCCCTTAGTAGCAGTGGAAAGGAAGGCACAGCTCTTTCTGTACCTTTTGAAATACAGGCATGGAGCTCTGCTTATACTCAGGAGCTCTGCATTTGCATGGGGAGTGCTGTGATTGCCCTGTGGTTTCTAATGACCAGTATGGGAAAAGGAGATATTTTTCTGGAAGTCTTTTTTTTGTTGTTGTTTTTTAATCAAGTGTGGCAGATTGTTCTGGACCACGTCATCTGTGAAGACTGCTCTTTCTGAAAAGAAATTCCATTCTTCTATATGTGATAAAGCAGTGAGTACAGAGCCCTCCCTGAAGAGGCGTATTTTCAGGCCTTGGTGAGAAGATAGACCTGCAGTTTCGAAAAGCTTGTTGCTGAGGCTTCCTCTCCCCTTTTTTCCTTTTTTCTTTTAGTCAGAACAGCATCATTGAGAAATGCATAAAGTTTGCTAATGTTGGTAACAAAATACGTCTTCCAGATAGCACAACTTGTGAGTTGCTTTTCATACTGAAGGTTATGAGGTATACTTTAGAGAAGAGCAGCTAAGTAAGGGATTGGTTATATTTTTAGTACTGAGTGACAGAACATGGTATGAAGCAAAAACTATGTACCTTCTCTTGTGAGTTCCAGGGTTGGTTGGCAATTCCTGTCAAAACGGTGGTTTTGTACTCTTGTCCTTTATCATAAATGAGATGGGACTAAATTGCCAGTTTCAGTGAATGCAGGCTGCTGCTGAGCTGCTGTTTCTTTTTTGACTGCTTATATTTTTCTCCCGTTATGGAGTTGGGCTTTAGTTTTTGAGTTTGGATGGGAGTCTCTGTTAGATGGATTAAGAAAGGAGTCTCCTGAATTGCCTACAGCCAAATTTTTTTTTCCCTGTTTCTCTTCCCATGCTTTGCTATGGGAAACCTAATATAAGTTTATTCAGTTCTTTTTATTTAGCTTCTCACTCTAAATTTCGATAGACTTTCTGTCATACTCTGAAATGATAAGGTGTGAGATGAGGTAAGGCGTGACAGAAGAGTGGTGTAAAAGAATAATTTTCTTGGGCCTCCCCCCCTTCTTTATCATACCCTATCATAGTAGGTGGAAAATTGAAAAATACTTCTGCAGTTCTGCTTTACATAGAAGTGCTTCAAACACTTTTAAAATAACAATTATATTGGAAGGTAGCATTTCTTTTGAAGGGTGTAAGGAAGGTGAACGGTAGATTGAAATTGCATCAATTCTGTGGTATGGATGAACTGCGTTGACATGACTGACATCTGGCTCAGCCACATCATCTAAAGTTGTTGATGGCTGTTTGGTGTCTGGGTTTATGGGATCATGAGGTAGTGGGATGGTGGGGGTGTTACCTTTTCCATACTACTTTTTTTGTGTTGTTCTTTCTGGGAAGAGAGAAGGTAGAGAGGATGAAAAATACTCCTCATTTCTCTTCTAACTGCTTATAGCTGTGCATCTTCTTATCCAGAGCATCAGTAACTGGAGTTGTAGTCTTTAGATTTTGTTTTCCTACAATAATTTCTTTGGCTCCAAGTTCCACTTCTTGGTGAATCATTAATACTGTTTGCTGGTTTGTACTTGAGGAAACCATCACATCTTGTTCCGAGGAAGCATGCTGCTACAATTGAGATTTTCAAAATTATTATTGGGGGGGGGTGGGTTTTGTTTGTTTTGAGGTTTTTGTTTTGGGTTGTTTTTGTTTGGGTTTTTTTTCAGCTTTGCCAGGGAAAAAGGGTTATTGCAAGTGTAGTATTTGTTTTGAAAAGGAAGCCTGATCTGAAGAATATTAGGAAGTTAACTGAATGCCCCTTGTACAGGCTGTAGTGATAGGAAATCTAGGTAGTTTGGCATGGTCACTATGAGTGTCTGCCTTTAGGTTTGTAAGGGTGAGAGTAGTGACTGAAAAGCTGCATAATAAAGCTGAAGACATTAAGGTACATACTGTTTCATAAGGCAGTTGGGTTGGGAGCTAGGTTTAAGAAATGCAGTCTTATCTGTGACCCTTACATGGCTGAGAATCTTTAGAACAGAAACATAAGAAAATGTTGAGGATCCAGAGAAATTTGTCTTCTCTCTTAAGCGGTATTTAAGTTAGTTTCTTTGATAGTGATGGAGCTAAGATCAAAATGTATAAGTTGCGTGAAGGCTAGTACAGAGTTGAGAGATTTTAAGGCTTTGGATTATAGGGAGTGTCTTAATTGCTTCTTGTTAAACATGACATACTAAGAAATGATGCTACTGTTTATTTTTCTTGTTTAGATTGCAGAGTGGATCTAAATTGTTTACACAGAAGAGTTGGGGTGATCTGTGATATAGACTAAGATGTAGCTTGCTAATTATTTCCTTATAGTAGGAAGTATGGGAGAATTTTTTTTTTTAAATCTCCCTTTGTAACTCTGAATCTCCAGATCTCTTAATCCCTGCCTGCAGTCCTTGTGATATAAATCTCATTAGGTACTTTTTTAGCATCACCCTTAAACTCTTGCAGATTATTGTGATTCCCTTAGTCTCTCCTTTTGAAGCACTGTAGGAGATATAACTAGGGGATCTATGTTGCATCAGAAGATGAGACATAATTGCCTGCCAATGACAGACACAGTATGCAACTGCTAACAGGTAATTTCTCTTTAGCTGCAGTTTACATGTATGGTTACTTTGAGGAAGTTTGAAATGTGTCAGAATTTGTACTATCACATCAGTCACTCCCTTTTCAGAGTTGCAGGTTTGTGAGTGAAGCCCCTAAAGGGCTTAAGCAGATAGTTCCAAAAGGACTTGGCCGTGTAACATTTGCTTTTGGCAACTGTTAAAAGCTTTATGGGTAGTGTGGTAGAATGCTTCAGTTGACTGGATAAAGACACTAAACTAGCTTTTGCATTGTATGGGAGTGATTCTGTCCTTGGTATTTTTTGTTACTTCACAACACTTGTAGACGGTGCAGTGTGTTTTTTGTTGGGGTTTTTTTTTTGTTTGGGTTTTTTTTGTGGTTTGTTGTTTTGATGTTGTTCTTGGGTTTTGTTTTGTTCACGTTTCCAAAGTTCTGATTGTGAATTGATATTTCAAATGTAAAAAAATATGGACTACACAGTATCCTCATGAAGGAGTGCAGATTCTTGTTTGCTTTTTTATTGAATTTTTTTAAATTGAAATTGGAATGATGTCACAAGAAATGTTTTACTATGATGCTGATCCCTTTTATTAATGAGGGAAATAGAAGTAATACTCAGAGAAGTTGGTAATTGTTGCAAGGGCTGAAGTGTAAAGGGAAGAATTAAAGAGGCCAGCAAACAATGAAGAGTACAGAAATAGATTAATAAGGTTGTTAGTGGTTCTAAAAGGAAATGTGTTTTTATAGTAAGGATTGGATTTCAAATGTAAAAAAAACCCACCAAATAAAATTCAGTAATGTTTAATTGCGCATACATCCTTTTATGCCAGTGGAAGTCATGTAGCTTGATCAGCAGATACCCAGCTTAGGAAGGGTAACCTGTAAAGCAGACCTGATTATACGTGTCACAGCCAGGCTTCCAATTCAACCTTCATTGATAACTTTGACAGGCTTATCATGCCAGTGAGTGATATTCTTGATACATCCTTTGTCGTTTTCATTGAGGTAAAGGGGAAAGGTAGTGTGGCTGTAATAGCTGTTGGTAAGGAGTCTCTTGGGTTCCCTTTCTAGGGAATTTATTGTCCTGAAATGCGAGGACATCATCCTTTGAGATTAACTTCAGACCAAAGTACTGAAGAATTTAACTGCACAAGAAAATGTGGATCTGGACATAGGCAGAGTAAGAAATAATGTGAGAAAAACATTGTGAGGACAGGCAGGAGAAGAAATGATGCCAATAAACGTGAAACAAAACACTTGTGGGAGGGAACTTGCTATACGCTTTTATCAACAGTTTGCACTTTTTTGTAAAGTAGGTAGCATGCTCTCCTGTAGGGTTTTTTTTATAGCCGAGCTCCCTCGAAATGCTGTACATTACAGAATGTGAGGAAATCCTAACCTGCTCTTTGTTTGCTTGTTTTCCTAGTTTTTCTCTTGTGTGCATTACCATGCAAGAAAAAAACCCCTCCTGTCTTTAGTTTTGTTGGATGGCTTTGAACTGTACTATTATGCATCTTGTTTTATATTGTTTATGTTGTATGCAAGGAAAACAGGATAACAATGAGGAAGAAAAAGTAGGAAGAAAATCAATTTATGTTGCTTATATCTGTGTGCCTGTATTATGAGAGTAAGTATGTGCATAGAGAGGTTTTGATTAGAAATGTGTGGCCTTTCTGTTGAACTGAGAGTGTTTTAGTAATGTGTAGGAGGAGGATTTGGGGTATTCGGTACTGAGAAATACATAGTTATTATTTTAGAGGGGAAGTATCAGTTATGGGTATCGATACTTTAATATATTTGTGCTAATTAGTTTTTAGTGTATTTATGTATCTTCAAATCTGAGAGGGGAGGAGGGTAGCTTTGAAAAGTACAGTAAAGCACTGAGAACTCAGTAAGATCACTGTTAGAAAGTAGACACTTATACAGTTATAAAGATATTTTTTTAAAAAAAAAGTTGTTTTGTAAAGTAGTTTCTTGCACTTTACCTGCTGGCTTTTCAATTTGGTAGATAACATCTGAACTCCAGCAGAGTTTTATAATCCCCACGTGCTTAAATATACTAAATGTTCTTTTTCCATTAAGGTTAATGTTCGTGAAGAAATTGAAGAGTTTTTTCCAAGAATGTGGAAGATAAATCAAGATAAAAGAAGGCTAATGAAAAGTATTAAAGATCAGAAAATTAAAATTGAATGGGGGAAAAAATTGAACAGAAGATTGGTCAGATAGAAGCACTTGAATATTTTTTTAAGGCTATAATGAATTGTTTGAATTGGGGAAGAATACACGAAGTATGAAAAATGAAAAACTCAATGAAGAATGAAGAAAAGTAGAAAGCAAGAGTGAAGTAGAATT
This sequence comes from Coccyzus lansbergi, assembly GCA_033558105.1. Taxonomy (NCBI): domain Eukaryota; kingdom Metazoa; phylum Chordata; class Aves; order Cuculiformes; family Coccyzidae; genus Coccyzus; species Coccyzus lansbergi. The sequence goes on along the minus strand of JAUMJK010001331.1, from coordinate 168,467 downwards.
AAAAGAATCTGGAAGAATGAATGGGTCCTAGGTTAAGTAAATGTATGGTTTATGTTCCAGTGTCTGTATGATCAAGTTGTAGATGAATTTGCATGATTACTTAGTTAATAGAGAATTGGTGATCTGGTTCAAGCAGGGACCTATTTGAGGAAAGCATACAATATTAACAGTGGGTTAGAAAAATGAAATTTGTTTTGGAGGGTGTTGCCTAACCATTTGTTTTTCAGGAGCAATCAATATAATAGAATTACTCTACTTTAAATGTTAGGAGTTAGGCATTTATACAACCAATACCATTTTTAATACTGTCTTTTTTGTTAGGAGTCTCGCTCCCAGTCAAAATCTCCAGCTGGGAGTCCTGCTCGTGTAAAATCGGAGAGCAGGTCAGGATCTCGCAGTCCATCGAGGGCTTCCAAACATTCTGAATCTCACTCTAGATCAAGATCAAAATCAAGGTATGTCCAGGGAGTTATTAATGGCAGTTTGATGTTACAGCTTATGCCTCTTCTTGAGATTTCCTTTCCCTCTGTAAAAATGATAAACTTTCTGGATTGTATTAACAGGGCTGTGTCGATTGCATGTTAGTGGTTATGTAGGTGGATACAGTCAGGCAAGATTCTGTGAGTAATAAAGCATGTGTACAGAAAGTGAGAGTAATACAAATAGAAGTAGTAAAGTGAAATCACAACTAACAGAAGAGAGAGAAGGAATTGCATCTCAATTCAAAGGGGGTTGCATCTCAATTCTTTAAAAACTCTTGCCTCTTTCTCTCAAAATCTTACGGATGGTAAGTCTTGTATGGGCTTCTCCTTTAGGAAAAAATGAAAAGTCAGATGAGAATTGCAGCAAAGGTAATCTGGATTAGATGAAAGGAATAAGCTCTCTAACTCTTGGAAGTGTTGGAAAACACTACTTGGGAAAGTTCTTGATGTTCCTTCATTAGAGGCTTTAAAAACAAAATCCGAAAACTATGGCTTAAATCGGATGTGGATAGCTTCTTGATGTATGAGAACTTTAAGGCATAAATTCATTTTTTGATGTTGCACATGCCTTCTGTACTTTTCTACCCTAAGTGTGTGTGTGTGTGTGCGTGCAGAGGCAAAGTTTTATAGTTCTCAGTTCTGAGAGAACTTGCTCAGATCAGAGATCTGTCTTTTTTTTTTTTCCCCCTCTGAATATGTCATAAACATTACCTGGCTTATACTATCTATCTTCTCTCTTCCCTTGTACCGTCATACTGATAGTAATAAGAACATTACCAAATCCTTCTTTCATCAGTGGAGAGAGAAACCAGATATAAGCATTTGTAGCTCTGGAGAGGGAAGAGAAATTGCATAGTAGTATGTTGTTCCTCCTTCCTGGTTCTTGGGAGAGATAAGTAATCCATCTTCCCTGCTTACACACTCTAAACCAAGGCAGCCAATAAAAAAAGATTCTGTGCTCTGAATTACCCGAGTTCAGCCTAACTTTAAAGCTTCACACGGTGTTTAGCTGGATAACTAACTACCTGTTGTTAGGATGTAATGCCTGTGTGAATTCATGCAACTTTGAATTTTATGCTTGTTTAAAACTGAGCTTACCATCATCTAGAATGCAAAGAAATGCTTGAGGAGTTAAGCAGGGTACTTTTTTTTTGTCTTGGATGATTTTCAAGCATAGATGAACTTCATTTGTAGGTACTGCAGCACTGTAGGATTTTTCTCCAGGATATGTAAGGCTTAAAATTAAATGCATTTTGTGCATATGACCTAACTAAAAGCTTTCTTTTTGTTGAAGATCCAGGTCCAGAAGACATTCGCACAGACGTTACACTCGTTCCAGATCCCATTCCCATTCTCATTCCCATAGGAGACGTTCTCGAAGCAGATCCTACACACCAGAATATCGTCGTCGAAGGAGCCGTAGTCATTCTCCAATGTCCAACAGGAGAAGGCACACTGGCAGCAGGGTATGTCATGTTCATCCAGGCTGGGTATCAACAAAACAATTGCTGCTTACTTACATCAGTAGTGCAGGTTACTTGCAGCCTGAATTGGAGTTGCTGTCTTGTCGCTGGGGGTGAGGAGAGGAACAACCTCTGTTCTTACAGCTGGGCACTTATTTCTTGGGCCTGCAACTGGCAGAACAGTTTTAGAAATCCTCTGAAAATCACACCATTGCAAGTCAGAATGTGCAGACAGGGCAATACCTGCTTTTGTCTGCTCTAGAAGTTGAACCCTTCTGATATTTTTTGTCACAGTTCCATGTATGTGTACCCTTCACAAAAATGAGACCTTTTTTATGCATACTTGCAACCTGACAGTATTGATAAAATTGACTAGGGGAGCAAAAGCAGAAAATTCTCAAGTGTTTATTTGCTTATAACATGCAGCATTGTATGTTGAAGGTTGTTTGTGATTTCATACCTCTGAATAATTAATTTGGTTTAACTTGAAGAAATAACCCCCTGTGTAAATCTAATGAGTAAATCTTTGTAGACTAGAAAAAATTAAAATTATGAAAAGAATCAGTAAGCCTTTCCAAAGGTAAATGAGAGCTATCTTGGTACGGACAGAGGAAGTACAGATGCTAATCTTGCATCGCTCTCAGAGATTTCTCCCAATGGCTATCTTTATAATCCAGGCTTAGCTTCTGGTTCCACATCACTTCTGGCTGATCTAAATGAGTGCTGTTATCCACAGGTCTGCCTTTTCCTTGCTGAGGGCTGTGATGCTTTTCTGATCCTTTTAGTTTTCATCTGGTTTAGAGTTTGAGTATTTCACAAATTCTGTCAAAAGGAGCATAGTTAATTTGCAGTCTTACTTTGGTGAAGCATCTCACCAGAACCAAATGAGGCAATATGATGGGTAAGACAAGAGTTTGTGAAAAAGGGCAAGACTACAGCAGTGCTGATGTACAGTGACTTGAGCAGTTGTGAAACAACATTCATAGTTATGCTTTTTATGGACTGTAGCCAGGGTGTAATCAGGATGTAGTAAATATGTATAAAGAAATGAGTGAATTTGCTTTACTACTTTAGGAATTACTAGAAGTCATTTTGCCTTGGAAATGACTCTGTGAAACAAAGTTTTTCACAGTGAATTCCACATTATTTGTAAGAAGTAGTTCTAGTAGTGTCAAAATTAAACTCAAATCAAGATTTGAATCCTCTAAATAGCAACGTCCTAAAGACACCGGGGGAAATTGGTAGCAATTTTGCCACTTCTGATCTTGAAGAGAGAGGTTGGATACTGTGTTAATGGGAGGCTGTACCAAAAAAGCAGTATAAAGGCTGTCTAAATTTTAGTTCCTCACTCAGTTTAGTCCTTCCAGTGATGAGGTAACTGTCAGTTGTTTAAGGTGCACAGACTGGTTCTGAGTAGTTTCCTTGCCTCAGAAAAGGTGATGGGGTGTAAGAGAGGTGTGTGGGGGAAGACTGATACACACTGTGTGGAAGGACTTGTCCAAACAATTACCTAAAAAGCTGAGAGATTTCATTAGTCTTCTGAGTTTCAGGAGTAAAAGGAGTTTTATCTATTAATGCCACTGAATTATCAGATAGATTGAAACATGGAGTGAAAATTTAACCTAAATTTAATTAAAACTTTGAAATTACAAAGTCCTGGTTTTTGTTGTGTTCTTCAACTGTAGTAAGGAGTTGTAGAAGATTCATGTCTTAAAACAAAAGATTTAACTTTGACAAATGGAAAGAAGAATGAGGAGTTTGGGTATCTTATTTTCACCATGAATTCCTGAACAAAAGATCTGAAAAGAACGTGACAGAAGATCTAAACTTGTTAATTCTTTGAATCAGGCTGGAAGGCAAGCTTTGAGGCATGAATTACTGTGTGTCAGTGGCTTTGAAAATCCGAAGCTGAAATAGAAATTTCAACTCTGTCAGCTTCCAGTGATTATTTTAACAGAAATGCTAAATCCCTATTCCTGTTGCTGTGTCTAGTGTAACAGCTGCCAGAAGCTTAATTGAAAAAAATGTTATTTTTGATCAAAATAATTCTTACAGTGGAATTGGCATTAGATGGACTCTCTGGCCTGTAAAGAAACTTCGAACCTTTGTACCTTGTACATTTTCATGTTCGACTTCCTTTAGTTAAAATGCAATCTATTAAGTAGACCTGTGTCTTACATCATGTTAAGGAATTGAGAGTCTTACTCTAGAAAAGTGTGAGTGCTTTTGGATCAGTTTCATAGAACAGGCATAAGCCCTTGTTACTATCTAGATGAAAGAAGCTGCCAGTTACAAATGGAAGAAGCTAAACTTCCAAATATAAATATTGACTTTCAGTATAGTAGGATAGGAAATGTTGAGGGATGAGAAAGTTTTGGTAGAAGCTAAAATATAGTTCAACTTTCTGTGCTAAGGAGCTCAAATTCATTTCGTGTGTACAGCTGGTGGCAGCGTTGACTCTTCAGTACCAGTGGTGACCGTGCAAAAAAATCTTAGAATTGGAATTACACCTGTCATAGCGTTAAGTGTTGTAATAAATTGTTTAGTTTTATTCTGATTAAAAACTTAACTATTGGGAAATTTTGATATGAGAATGTATAACTTGTTTTTTATGAAAACTTAATTGGAGTTGAACATTTGTCTCACCAGGCCAATCCAGATCCTAATACATGTCTTGGAGTGTTTGGTCTCAGTTTGTATACTACTGAGCGAGACTTGCGTGAAGTCTTTTCCCGTTATGGACCTTTGACTGGTGTCAATGTAGTTTATGATCAACGGACTGGACGATCAAGAGGATTTGCTTTTGTTTATTTTGAGAGAATTGATGATTCTAAAGAGGTGAGTTCATGCTTTACCACTTTGAACATGTGTGCTCCTTGTGCATTGTCTTCATGCATATCTCTGTTATTATATCCAAAACCCACAAACCAAAACGGTTTTGAGTGTGTATTTGCTAGCAAGTTCTCGCCGTGAGATAGTTTTTTCTTTAGACAGACATATAAGCTTTCTAGTATTTTTAAAATATCTTGGAAGTTGACTTTCCAAAACAGCTTTCTATATCTATGAAAATTCTGAAGATTCTCCAATATCTTTTTTATTCTCTAAAAGCATGTCATCACACATTTGAAAAATAGTGCATGTTGTCTTGATTAGTGCATTGGTCAGTGATTTGCTAGTCGCATAGATTTTACAGCTGGACCAAGTTATTATTGTAGTTGATCCATAAGGAAGAATTAATGAGTATGCACAGCAGCCTGTATTATGATTCACAGGGAGCAGTACTTCCCCCCCCCGCCTTTGTAATGATACTGTGGACGTTGCTAGATTTACTGAAATTTGTAGTTGAAACTCCTGTTAAAACTGAAGACATATTTGTCTCAAAAGTTTTTCTTGAAACTTTCACTGTGGAGGTTGCTCGCTTTTCTGGGCAAACCAAGTCACAGGCTTCAGGCATCTTTTGTATAGATGAATAGTCTTGGACAGATGTTTCAGATTTGCTATTTGATTGTTTACATTAAGTAGGTATGTGCATAATACTTGGTTATGGCTCTTCTCATTTAGCATTGAAGGGAGGGAGAATGGCAGCTGTGGGAATCTACTGTCAGTAGCTGAAATAAAGTGAAACCTCTAATCCTAGTTGGTATCTTAATGAAGAAAAGAAAGTATTTCATGGGTGGCTTTGTTGGACTACACTTGGTTTTGATTTTCGACTGATTTCTGGTGTATAGGATGAGAATCAGTTTATTGGCAGAGTAGAATTCATACATGTACGTGTAGTGGTTGCAGGTTGTAGGGTTAACTACAAGGTCACAGCTTTCTTTGGTGTCCCTTCTGCATTTTCTCCACTATCACTTAGGTGGAGAGAGGAGTTAATGGACTGGATAGGTTATTCTAGTTAATGGAGTGGGTAAGTTTCACTTTTGGTGACCTACTGTCTTCTAACTTCTAACTTTGTATTTCTTTGTAGTCAAAGTTCAGAGGGATTTTGAAAATGTGACCCTTTCATAGAACATTTAACATCCAGAATACTTGCACAGTATTCCTTGTCACATTAATGGGCCAGTCTTGTCTGTCTTACAACTTCATCTGTCTTCGAAAGTAGGGTTTTTTTCCCTAGTTGCCACGGGCAATGGTCATGCATGACACTGAGCATTTCTTAGAATGTTCCGTGTAAGTAGCATGAAGTAATTTATTTAGTATAAAGCTGTTTTGGCAGATACTACAAAACTGGAATGCAAAGAGGGAAAAAGAAGGGATGTTACTTGCAGTCAGAAATAAAGACGAACTTCTTGAGCAGGAACTGAAGTGATTTAGAAAGTAATAAAACTCTTTTTTTCTCCCCAACGGGCTAGTGCTTGGTAGGGGGGAAAAGGATGCAAAACTTCCCAACACTTGGGGTTTACATAACAAGTACTTTGGCAAAGAGGACAGGAGGAAAACCTGTTTATTTGATTTGATTTCATGGGCCTTGAGGAAGATTTGAAGATGACAGTAAGTGACAACTTAGTGTAGAAAAGTGAGATGGAGCTATAGGCATGAAACTCTGTGACAGGCCCTGCAGGAAAACACTGAGGGACATGAAGTAATTCTATGCATGGAAGGTAGCTCAACTTTTCAGATTTGATCTGTGCATAGAACTAATGATACTTGAACTGCTTTTGTTTTCAGTAAATACCTTTCCTTTTAAAAACCCAAGCCCCAACATGCTAAACCTCTGAAAGAAGAGAATATAAAACTCTAGGTGAGATGCTGAGCTAGATTTCAGTCCTATTAAAGCAGTCATAGATTTCCCATTGTATTTACCATTGTCCTTCCAAGAGAGGCAATGTTGGGAAGCCTCTCAGTTGATATGCTCTCATTAAACACTGTTAATGTTAAGATGAATTGAGTAGTTCTACTTAAATTTTCCATAGTTTGGTTTAAGATAGGTTGCTATCAGTATTGTGTGGATTCTGTTGTAGCTGAAATTCTCGGGGATCTTTGTAGGTGTTGGTTACCATTGTTAAAAATTGACTCAGTTATAAAATGTTGCTACATATCAGGCTTTTGAAACCAAGCCATACAATGTTTCTAAGTCCATGTGGTGGTGAAGATACTCAGAATTGTCAGCTGGCTCAATGTGATGGAAATCCATAGGCAATCTAAGAATTTTTTAAAGGTGATACTGTGTAGTGTCCTAAAAATAACAATGGGGCAGCAGTAAAGTTTTCCCCTTCAGCTGATTTAGACTTGTAGAACAGATTGATTTGACACTGTAACATCCTTGTCCTTAACTTTTTATGATCTTCTTGGTTATGAAGAGGAGCGGAGTTTTAGCATCTGATAACTAGTAGGTAGAGCAGTTGTCAGAGCATCACAGTAGATTCGTTCCACCTTAACAGAACTGAGAAAGAACTGTTGGGCCTGCATATCCATTCTAAAGGAGATTTGTAACAGAATCTCTTCTACTATTTTCAACCTCTGCTGAGATCGAGGTGAGACTTTACAGTACCTTTGCTATCAGATGTCATATTGCAATGATGTAGTGTTTGCAAGGTAGCCATATAAATACGCTTGTGGATGCTGTCTTTAGTTCAGAAGGTGATAGCAGACAAATGTTGAATATTGACAGTCCCTTTTCCAAAAAGTCCAAGCATTTGCTGTGCTAACGTTCTTTTTGCTGTACTTCAAAGCTATTTGAAAAGCTTATGAATTATCTACCTATTTCTAGATGAAAGGGTATTTATTCTCTTACAGGTGTTGTTTTCCATTTGTTGTGAAGTTACATTACTTTTCCAAGTAATATTTGGTATTGCTTTTTTACCTCATTGCCTGTTGAAGTGTCTTGTCTTATCTTAACCAAACTTCTGCTAGGTCTTCAGAACCATGTGTAACATTATGCAAAGGGTAACATCTGTAAACATCTGTTGAAGACCTTTTTCAAAGTTGACATTCTTCCTTATATAGTTCTTGGTATTTGCAACTCTGGCACTGAGCCAGTGTTATAGTATTGCAGTTTTGCAATGTTTTCACTAAATTATAAAGGATATTCACCTGCCCATCACATTGGGATTTTCTTTCTGTGTTTAGAGGAGTACAAACCGTTATGTACTGGAATGAGTCAAAAAAAAATGCTTCGAGGGGGGGCTGATTTATATTGGAGTTAACAATAAATTGAGAGGATTATGAGTGAAAAACACAGGCTGTTTTAAGGATCATATTCTTACTACAGTTGCCAGGGATTTCACGTGCCACTATCCAGCTTTTCAGTAACTTGGAATATGAAGTACTAGTTGTCATTTAAACTGAGGCTGTTATGAATGTACTGTGTGTTTGTAGCCAGAACTCATCTGAGAAGCATTAGCTACAGCAGCTGTTGGCAATGTGGAGTTTTCTGTTTCCTAATACTAGTTTTATGCTCTTTATAGTTTTGACAATCTTTCGGAACCGTTTTCTGAGGTAATGTTAGCAGTCAAGACAAACTTTATACAGGCAAACCGGATTATTAACATTATTCAGTTGGCAAAGATCAGAATAATGACAGGATTTTTCATTTTAATTTGCAAGGCATTTAACCTGCCATGTGTAGTTGAAATGAAGGCTCGATGATCTTTTGTACAATGCAAACAGTACCTTTAACTCCATAGCAGAAATGTAAGATGACTGTGACATCTCTGCCAAGTCAAGTTCTCTCCCTCCCTTCTCTCCCCACTTTCTCCCCAGCGTTTCCCTGAGTGAGCACAGCGCAGGTTACAGAAACTTCCTATGCTGCTTCGTTGTCCAAGCTCTCCTTTGTGGCATAATGCAGACTGAAAAATAATTTGATTTCTTTCAGTGAATTGACCTGTGCTAACTCGTGCATACAGTTAAATGGTTACTGTTTCCAAACTTGTATTAGCACTTAGATTAGGTAGAGCAGTACACACCGAAAATGCCACATACTGTGACAAATATCAAAGGAAAATGAAATCTGTTAAATTTAATGCTTTCTTTCTAGCTGTTTTGAGCCACTGGAGGCTGTGATCCTGTAGTCTAGGTACTACTCATTTTGTCAAACTAACACCCTATAGATAATAATTTGAAGGAGTTTTGTTATTATGGATAGACTGCTGCAGGTTTAAAACTGTCGTCTCGGATTGAATTATTACCTGGGCCATTCCCAATTCTCATTCTGTTTTCTGACTGTGAACATATAGATGTGTATGCTGGCCTCAAAGTCAATTTTTCCTTAGAATTTACAACCAAAAATAACAGTGCATGTTTATAGGAATCCTGTTCTCCTGCTTGCTTACTGTCATCTTTTGAAAGCTATGCGAGTCTTTTAACAATGTTCAGATATTTGGAAATAAAACCAGGTTGAAATAAAAATGGACTGTTGACAGTTAAAGGTTCCCAGGAGGGTATTGTGTGTCTTAAACCCCAATATAATTTGATTTTTCTCTTCAGAAGGTTTCATTACACTTTGTCTTTTAAACAGTGTATGAGAATGTCTTCTGCATTGTTAGACTGAATGTGCAATTTTTTTTTCCTTTGACATTTAAATATGTTCTTAACACAGCATTCATGGATACCCAAAACCAAACCAAAATTTGTTTTGAATATGACACTATTCCAATAAAATTGTAAAATCCAAAATTTGATCATAAACTATTATATTTAAAACGGCCTCAAAAATGTCAGAAGCAGAATCACCAGTATCTTTTCACAGTCTTTGTACAAAGTAAATACTATTTTATCACTCACCTGTAACCAGGTTTTCAAATAGGACTCTTAATCATGTTACAGCAGGTGTGAGCTAATAATGTAAACTTAAGTACTTTGTCTCGAAGACTTGAGATGTGCACATTAAGAATGATGCAGAGAATTTGAAAGCATCTTTAGAAGGAATTTCCACTTGCCAGTGACTAAATGTGAGTGATACTGTCAATTATTGTTGGATTTGTCATGTTTTATTGTAGGTTTGGGCTTTTCTGCAGTTAGGATTTGTAGTCAGAACTGTAAGAGGCTTTGCTATGTCTTCGTATCTATTATTGTTATTATTTTATTTTTTTAATTGGCTGTTATTCCTGATAGCTGTTGAAAGCTAAGAAAAGTAAAGTTTTGATACTGAGTAGGGCATTAGATGTTGTGACCAGAATGTCTTGAGGGACAGAGGGAGACTCTGCTGCTCCCTGTGTCCAAGAACTCTTACTCTGAAATGTTTCTTCTTTTAGTTAAGACAGGCGTATGTTCCAGGTGTTCTGGATTTGTGGTGACTTCTTGTCAGCTAAGCTAATTACTTAGCAAGTTTTTGATCAGATAGAAAAAGATACCATGAGGCTGAAACTTTCTTACCTTTCAAGGCATCACAAAGCTCGTTTTTTCAGCCAGCTATTTGCAACCTTCATTTTTAGGTTTGTGCATACCTACGTTCCTGGGATGTGTGCACAGATTTCATTTAGATCATCCTTGTGGAATAGGGCTTAATAATAAAAGTCTTGGAAGCTAATGCTAATGATTGTTTTGTTCACTAAACATACTTTAGTGTGTGTTGAAAGACTTGAAATGCTCTTCGGTTTGTATTTTTGTATGGGAACAGAACTCGCTAGGTGGCGATATAGTATAGCTCTAAACAGTGTTCTTAAAACACGTACTAAGTGTAGTGAAATAGGTTAGTGATAATTCGGTCACTTCCAGTTTGGGAACATTACAGTTGAGCTGTGTGGGTGTCAGGTTTTTGTTTCCTCCTCTATAACCTGTATGTCAATTCAGCAAAGTTCTGGCTACAGAGCTGCAAAATGTTGCATTTCTGAATAATTGTTTCATTATTTAAAAAACAGATTTTTCTAAAATGTGCTGCTTAGAGGCATCTTCATATTTTGAGGTTGTGTATTGTTCCTCAAAATTTATTAATAGGGAGATAGTGGTGGCTTTAAGTCAATTTTGTAGCAGTCTCTTTTGTCCACCCATAAAAATGAAAATAATGTAAATTGGGCTAAGAGCTGGGCTTCATGTTGTAAGTAGTGTGTGCTGGTATTTCAGAAATTCTGGAGCTACTGATAAAAGTATTAAAAAATTTTTTTTTGCTTTGCAAATTTTAATAGCTTTTAAATCCACCATTAACTGTTTGTTAAATTCTTAAGTTTGTGGGTTTGTGTGGAGTTTGCTTTGGGTTGATTTTTTTTTTTTTGAAGTTACTGTTGCATGAATATAAGTCTTAAAAGTATGCCATGCAAACTGTTTTCATGATTTATAGTTTGTGAAAGGCCATTGTATTGATTCTCAAAGCCTAGAGAAGCGGGGGCTAGAACCCCCAGTGAGCGTGTGCGCGGGCTGTGGATGGGGCTGGAGGCACAGACCCTCTGCGTATCGCCTCAGCGAGCTGCTGGAGGGAGAGGGAGTGGGGAGGAAGGTTGTAATTAGGTATCCATGTAGGCTGAACCCGCCATTTTACTAAGCTCTGCTGGGGTAGGTCCTTGTAAGGGAGATGGCAGGAGGCTGGGAGAGCATGAAATGGCAGCCGACTAGCAGTAATCCAGCCATATGCACCCTACAGGAAGCCACTGTTCTGCTCGGCTTTTGAATCCGCCCAGCCCCTCTGGGGCGCAGGCGGCAGTAGGAAAGATGCAGTTTTCAGAAAAATTAGGTTTGACTTTCAGTTTACCTACCTGGTAGGAAGAAGACAAAGCCCTAGGGAAGTGACTCTTTTAAGAAGTGGTGGCGTGTCACATTACTGCCCTGTAACACTGCCGGCAAGCGGGCTGGGGGGACAGTGATGAGCCACTTGCCACAGTGGGGCACTAGAAACCACTCTAAATAAAGCAAGTTCAGGGCTTGTTTTTCTGATGGAAAATAATGTGGTTTGTCCGTAGCCCACCAGAGTGGCCACTAGGTTGCAGGTTTCATGTCCTTGTTCCTTCTGCAGGCAATGGAGCATGCGAATGGTATGGAGCTGGATGGCAGGAGGATTCGGGTGGATTACTCGATCACCAAGAGAGCACATACACCCACCCCAGGCATCTACATGGGCAGGCCAACACAGTAAGGAGTTCCCTCCTTTCCTAATTTAAACTGAATGTTTGGAGCCTAATTGAAGAAATAGAGCTATGAATACCTCTTTTCTTTTTTTTTTTTGACACTTTAGAGTTATGCAAATTGTACTTTATCACAAATTTATTCATGTAAAGTATGTGTTACTGTGGTTCACATACACTATTAAATCCTACTGTAGCTTATCGTATCATTATTTATAAAGAAATGTTGAAGAAATTATTATTTTAAAGGTGTATATCTAGCAGTCAGTTAATACACCCTGGACTTACTGAAATAAGATGCTTATTTGCTTTCAATTTTGATCAGAATTAGGCTCAGATCCCTGATGGGGTTTTTTGAGGAGTTTTTCTTTAAATGTTTCATTGTTAGATTTTGTGGCATAGTCTTAAGTGTTTGGTGTACAAAACCACTTTTAAGAACTCCCAAAGTAGTTTAAATTGAGATGAAGACTGGATGTCTAAAGTAATTTTTTTCTTTTTCTCTAACAGCAGTGGAGGAGGTGGTGGTGGTGGAGCAGGTCGTCGTCGTGACTCGTATTATGATAGAGGGTATGACAGAGGATATGACAGATATGAAGAATATGACTACAGATACAGGTACCCAATGCTTGTTTTGTTTCTGTAGGAGTAGTAAATTTGTTGGAAAACCTGAGAAGTTAGCTTGCAAAAAATGTTATTGAGTTTGTAGCAAGATTCTGCATATGTGCTTGCTCAGTGTTAGTGTCACTATATAGACATAATGTTCCGCCTTTGTCATTCTGGTTTAGAGCAAACAGTCGGGCAAGGGGTTAATTCTGCTACCTGACGGAGGTAGAGCATGGGCTCTATGAATACAGTGGACACAGAAAATGAACTCATGTTTCCATGCTGTATATAGAACCAGGGACAGCTGACACACGGTGCTGTTTTAAAAAGGGGTTATTTGTAGATGAGGTTTTTCATGCTTGACATTTCATAACCATCTCGCTGTTTTGAAAGTTATCTAGTTTCAGAGAATGTTGTTCAAGAACTATAGGCATCTGTAAAAGCACTTCATGTGTTTGCCAGGCTAGTAAGACTTTATCAGATTCTGTGTCTGGGAATATCTTACAGTTTTAAGCACATCAAATAGAGAAATAAAGCATTTGTTAAATAACTGTAAGCCACAGCCAAGTAAAGCTGAAATCATTCATGCAGGCCAAGTCTCTGGGTGCTAAGGAAATGGTTCTGCTCTGTAGAAGTAATGTGAATAATGCTTCTTTCATAATGGATGTTGTCTGGTCTCTTTTTTAATTTCCTTTAAAGGAGACGATCGCCATCGCCTTACTATAGTCGATACCGATCACGATCAAGATCCCGTTCCTATAGTCCAAGTAAGTAAATACCAGCAAATAAATAGAATCTGGCTGACTTAAGCCTGATTGATACTAGTATTAATCAATCAGTGGAAATTCTGAATTTGAAAGCAAAAAACCTGGGTGCATTAAAGCTGGGTTGATTTATGTACAATTAGTGTATAGTAATTGTCATCTTTTTTCTTCCAGGGCGCTACTGAATATCAGAAGAGTTACATTTGTGGACATGACGACGTAATTTTTAAGTACAAAGTTCAGACCTTAGCTTCCTTACTGCTTTTCCTCTCATCCCTCCCTTCCTTGTCCTCCATCCAGCTCTTCTACAAATCTTTGGTTCATTTAGAATATACATATTTCAGTTGAAGTATTCCTGTTTTACATCCCTTCTTATTGTAATACTCTTAAATATTGTAATTGTTGTAGTTTGTGTAGTAAAACATCTTCAGTAAAAGGAAATAGAGCACCCAAAGTGCTGATGCATTTTGGAAGTCATTCCTATTCTGTTTTTAAAACAATTGGACTCCCAACTAGTGACAAGAGAGCATTGATATTTTTTAAGGCTTGCATGTCATATGTAATATACACACTCAGATACTTTAATATAAACCTGCATTTCCAAGTAACTTGTTGATCTTTCTGTTAAAATGTTTACCTGTTACTTTGATAAACAAGTAATGACTTCGAGCCTTTTCCGTAATGACAAATTTACTTAGATAGTCATGAACCAGAGAATTTTTTTTATTATTTTTTTTTGTCAGGTAGTAGCTTTGAGTGTAGACTATTTGAGCTAGAGCAGAACTTGGTATTTGACTGACTGGGAAAACAGATCCTTGTACATTCAAAATTAAAGTTGTGTTTTATAAGTAAATTTTCTGGGTTGCTTCACAGTGGATATCATTTCAAGTTCAAGCTGTAAAAATCCTGGTGCTTTTATTGTACTTGGTTTAATATTCCCCCTTAATCGGTGCAGGAGCAAAAATTGAACATAGCAATTAGTTCTATAATTTGCTGTTCATTTAAACAATAATAACAAAACCCACCGACTTTGGTATTGCAGTGATGATTAAGCAAGTTTGGTTTCCAGGACTTTTTGGAGTTTTGAAAGTATGGATGGAAAAACCTGCAGCTATGTGTAAACCTTTTTTCCATCAATAAAAGTTAATTCCACTGGGATGTAGTTTCTTGTCTTTTGTTCTGCTTTGAATGCCAATGTGTAATATGTGATAGACAAAGTTTGATACACTGTATGGATAATAAAGTCAGCATTTCTCTGTCTTCTCAGGAGCCTTGTGTGCCGTGAGAATCAACATGCAGTTGCATGGAATGGCTCAGCAGAGTGGGTAGCCCAGCTTTCTCTTTTGCCATCCTTGGCAGTTGCTGGAGTCATGGTGAGATGTTTCGAGGAGAGAAACACTATTGACTTTGTTTAGATTTCTGGCAAGTTTTGCTCTCTGAAATAACTCGCCATGTGGCTGGTTGAATGTTGATGTTGGCACAGCAAAAGGAATAGGACTACAAAGCCCTCACAGCAAAAATCATTTCATCCCGATTGTCAGGGAATGCCACCAAAAGAGTTTGTCATAATTTTAAGTGGGTAAGCCTAAGAAACATAATTTTGTTAACTACTTCTGAATGTCAGTGCCAGGAACTATTTACAAGTAATTAAAAGAATCACAAACACATCCAGCTCTTTTTCAAAGCTTGTGTACAGTATGCCAGGAGAAGCTGGTGACAAAACGAGTTCTAACCTAATGCTTATTACTCAATAGTTCTTACCCATTATGTTTTATCCATCGGTTGTAGTTGAAGACTCTTGGCAAGTTGAATGTCAAAGGCCCAAAACACTGAAGTTCAACACAACTCATTTTACTGGTGATCCAGTAAAATTGGGAAATGTTAAGAAAATTGTTCTCTCTAAATAGAAATGCTGAAGTCTAATGGAAAAATGGGGGCATTTCTGTAGTCTGCAGAAAGGATGAGGCGACAGGAGGCAAAAGCATCAGATTCATCTGTGATTCATCAGAATCATAGAATGGGTTGGAAGGGAACTTAAAGGTAATCCAGTTCCACCTGCTCTGCCCTGGGCAGGGACACCTCCCACTAGCTCAGGCTGCACAAGGGTCCATCCAGCCTGGCCTTGAACACCTCCAGGGATGGGGCAGCCACAGCTTCCCTGGGCAACCTGTGCCAGTGCTTCCCCACCCTCAGCATGAAGAATTTCTAATGTCTTAATAGTCCTGGGGCTGATTGTGGGAAGGCATTCAGGTTCATGGAATTACAGTAATCGAAAGCAAGAGAGGTGACTACTTCTTGCCAGGTTATGGTGTTTGTCAAGAGTTGTGAAGTTGTGTTAGTCGACTGTGGAGCAGTAGTTCCACAGATGTGTTGTCTGGGAGATAAAATCAGAAAGCAGCATCTCAGTCCTCAGCATGGGGATTATTTTTTCTATCGCTTAGTCTTAACAACCCAACAACGCCATTTAGCACTAGTCCGTGTAAATTTGTAAGTGGCAGTAATGTATGAAGAATTGCTAGAATTAGGTGGCCATTTCTAAAACTAACAATCCTGAAATAATTTGTAACTGTTTCCTCGTTGATTTATTTTATTCTAATTGTAGTTTTAGCTGAGACTAGTTGGGTGGAGGTCTTGGTGTTTAGCAATTCTTTCCTCCCCAAGGATGGCAGCAGCCTCATCACTGCTTTGTTGTGAATGGGTTTGAGAACACTTTCTAAACGCTACTTAAACTGGTTATGAAGTAAAATAGCCTGGGTTATGCTCTGTGTCTCTAAACAGCTGGTTAAGCAGATGCATACTTTCTGTAGTCATTTTTGGATTTTCAGCAGAGGACTGGAGCACCTCCCATACCAGGACAGGCTGAGAGTTGGGCTTGTTCAGCCTGGAGAAGAAAAGGCTCCAAGGAGGTCTTATAGTGACCTTCCAGTACCTGAAGGGTCTGCAAGAAAGCTGGGGAGGGACTGTTTACAAAGGTTTATGATGATAGGATGAGGGTCAATGGGTATAAGGTAGAGAGGGGCAGGTTTAGACTAGACATAGGGAGGAATTTCTTCACAATGAGGGTGGGGAGGCCCGGGCACAGGTTGCCCAGGGAAGCTTGTGGCTGCCCCGTCCCTGGGGGTGTTTTTCAACAAGTTAACAATATGATAACCTAAATAACAAACTTGGTGTTACTTTGTGCTCCTACACGAGCTTAAGTTCACAATTGAATAACAGGGAATATTTAAATAGTGACGTTAGGCAAAACTGTTAGTTCATTCCAGTTTTCTTATAGCTCAATTCTAGGTTTAGGATCCAGAATGCAAGACATCATACTTGCTCATAAACATATTGTGTTCCCAAATGCTTCAAAGAAGTGGCCACAAGAAGCTCACAACAGCTGCTCTGTGGCTGAGGCTGCATGTAATGGAAAATGTGCACCCACCAACAACAGTCAGAGATGTTCTGGTTTACATGTTGGGTCAAAATAACTTTTGAGTATGTGTGTGTCTAAACATCATGTGCAAAAGGTGAAGTTTATTAGGGGTAGCGCTGTGTCGTTTGTGCTGTGTAAGTGTACTTAAGATCTGGAATCACAGTTAGCTTTCCAGCTTTCTTACTTAAGCGTTTGGCTGGTGCTGTGGGCATGGGAGAGGGGTCACCCAGCCAGCTGCTGAATGGAGATGCGCTTGGGAAAAGTATTCCAGGTGGGGCTGCCCCTGCCTGTGGTCAGCTATGGGCTGTTTGATTCAGCAGAGGAATGTTTTTCTGTCATGCAGAGGTGTAAACACACCAGTTTTAGGTTTTGGTGAAAAGCAGAGCTTCCCTCACACGGGTCAGTAGTATGTCCGGACAGCGCAAAGAATACTGTCATTGCACTTCTTTGCTTTGGGTTAAACTTGTTATGAAGCTTCTTTGTTTCACTCTAATAAATACTTTTCATAGAATCATGAACATCTTCAGGTGCTGGAAGGTCACTATAAGGTCTCCTTGGAGTCTTCTTCAGGCTGAACAACCCCAACTCTCCCAGCCTGTCTTCATATGAGAGGTGCTTCAGCCCTCAGATCATATTTGTAGCCTCCTCTGGACCCGTTCCAACAGCTCCACATCCTTCTGCTGCTTAGATACCCAAGATTAAACATCTCTTAGAGCCAGCAGATACCCCAGGAAGGGCTATGAGCCACTCACACGGGGCTGTTGTCTCATAAAAGGTATCGTTCACATTCAAATTAACCGCCACATTTATTTGGTAAAACATTAAAGGTCTTTGTTAACCAAGATCCACAAACCTTTCTTTAAATCGGTCTTGAAAAACAAGTGGTTATGGCGGAAATAAGTTTCTCCCTGTGAAAAAGGCTAATGGTGTTTTGTGTAAAGTTACTTTTTAAACTTTAAGAGTACTTGTTCCTGCATATTTCCTCTTTTTAACATTTTTTTTCTCATGTTTTTTTTGATGGAGATTTCCAGCTGTGAATGTGTCCAATATGTTAGGGATCAAGAAAGGAGAACTGTGGAGCAAGTGTCCCACCAGCCTGGGCTGGTTCAGTTATACATCAGAACATAGCATCAAAAGTAAGCAGGAGAGGCACAAGATAACCTTCCAAAGTAAAGTACTGACAGAGAACTCTTCAAGTTGCATCAAATGTATCACAGGAACTTCCTTTAAATGAAAAACAACAAAACAACCCCACACATAGAAGCTTACTGGAGTGAAGCAGCAGGTCAGTGCTATGTAGAGACCACTTTTGCAGATTTCTAGATCAAGGAACCGTGGGCTGCTTGGAGCCCTCTTCTTCACTGCTTCTGTTCTCGGCATGGTGATAACTGGCCAGTCTTTTCCTGGTTTGTGAATCCAAGGTAGTGAGAGAGAAGCTTATTTAAGGTACTTCAATAACTCTAAGTTGGCCCTGTCTCATGGTAGAAACGTTGTAAACTCATGGAGATAAAGAGAGCTGATGGATGAAGGTAACTAATGTTATGCCTACATGGCATTGGGCGGCGGCTCTGCTCCCTCTTATAGATTCTTTGGAAGCAGCTACCGAAGTCTTGCGGCCTCGCAGGAAAGAGCCACCACTGAACACTGATTACTAAATTGCTGTTGGTGATGTATCCTTCCACTACAACTGGCAAGAGATCTTTACAAATACTGTTTAGTACCTAATCTCACAGCAAACGCCTGAAATGCCTTCATCAGGGAACATTCGACTGGTTGACGTCTCTCTTGGGAAGTGCCGGGATATCCGGACGGAGCCTAGATGGCACCAGAATTGAGTGAGGGCTTTGTCAGCAGCTGCTGTCTCTTGCTTGTCAGCTTTCACGGTCTAATGTGCTTCCCTGGTGTTCCTGTTTCTCTTCTGCTTCTTCCTCTGAAGGTCAGTTTTCCCCCTTTCTTTAGGCTACAGGTTTCAGTGCGGGCTCGGGCACAGAGAAGCAACATCTCAGGAACAAAAAGATGATCTGTTTCACACTGAAACATCCCAGATACCAAATTCCAGGGTTACTTTATAGCTATATTCCTGCTGGTTCAGGGTCCTTTCTTCCATAAAATGCTGTCAATTTAGATTTAGAATCATAGAATAAGCAGGTTGGAAGAGACCTACTGGATCATCAAGGCCAATCATTCCTATCAAACACTAAACCATGTCCCTCAGCACCTCATCCACCTGCACCTTAAACCCCTCCGGGGAAGGTGACTCAACCACCTCTAGGTTGTGGCTTTTATATTGTGCAGTAAATGCTGAGAAACTGGTCTCTTAAAAAATATTAGGAAAAAACCCAACAATGATGGCACAATGAAACCCCCAAGATTTTAATAACGCATCAAATACATCTTCAGTCTGACTGGGTTGGTTGTGTGGTTCCACGGGGCATGAGCACCTCTAATAGCTTTTCTTCCTTCAGTGCAATTAATTTTATAGGAAGGTTAATTACAGGTATCAGAGCTTCCCATGAGCAGAACGCTGACTTCCCCAGCTGCTGCCCCAAGCCAGTTACAGGGCTGCTGCTCAGATCCTATTGCTTACACTGGCTTCCTTCTTCCTCAATGCATGGCAGAACGTTCAGGGTTGTGTGCTGGGGCCTCTCTTCTTGGCCGGGAGAGAAGGGCAAAATCCCACACAGAATCACCAGGTTGGAAAAGACCCATCGGATAACTGAGTCCAACCGTTCCTATCAAACACTAAACCATGTCCCTCAGCAACTCATCCACCCGTCCCTTAAACACCTCCAGGGAAGGTGAATCAACCCCCTCCCTGGGCAGCCTGTGCCCAGTGACCCTTTCCATGAAAGATTTTTAGCTAATGTCCAGTCTGACCCTCCCCTGGTGGAGCTTGAGGCCATTCCCTCTTGTCCTGTCTCCTGTCACTTGGGAGGAGAGGCCATTACTCTCCTCTCCACAACCTCCTTTCAGGTAGTTGGAGAGAGCAATGAGGTCTCCTCTCAGCCTCTTCTTCTCCAGGATAAACACTGACAACTATTAGTCGGCTGAATCAGGGAGTGGGGACTGCAAAAAGAGGAGGAGGACGGGGACAGGAATGTATCCCAGCACTCACCTCCTGGAAACAACTCCAGCTTCTTCAGGGTCACTAGAGCCATAGATCGGGAAGTGTGGTAAAAGAGCATAGTATTTATTTATGTTCCTGTTTTAAAACAAAACCAGTGAGGTTCAGCTATCCCAAGCAGAGTTTCATTATTTACATGAAGTGTAGGAACCCTCTGAATGGCAACGCTCAGTTCCAAGTCCGCATCACCTGGAATAATCCTCCTTAGAAAATCATTTCCCTTCTGCCTGTCCTCCCTCTGAAAGCACTGGATGGTATTTTTAAACTGCACGTTTCCAAGGTGTTGTAGGAGTTACCCTTTGTACATCAGCAGCCCAAATTATCCCATATCCCCTTCGGGACGATTTCACTCCATCTCCCCATGCAGACATTCTGTGTTACCCCAAGGATGAGCCAGGCTGGGTGAGCAGAGGATGAGCAGAACAGCTCTTATGATTTCCCATCTCCGCACTTTGTCTCCTGAGTTGAGACTCTGTTTTGGTCTGTGGCTCCTGCATCAAATTCACCTGCTCTGTTCTGTGATGTTAAGCAAAATTGCTGGCACACCAAGCATTTCATAGAATCATAGAACCACCAGGTTGGAAGAGACCTACCAGATCATCAAGTCCAACCATTCCCACCAATCTCTAAACCGTGTCCCTCAGATACTCCCTTTGCCAGGTCTGTATTTTTACCTGAGCAGGGAAGTTTCTCAGGAGTCACTTGAGTTCTGGGAAGGTGTCACTGCCGCCTTTGCAAGTTTGGAAACATACCTGGTACTTGCAGATGACTTGAGTACAGGAGGTCCCTTTAGTAACTTCAAGGCAAAGTTTGCTCAGTCTTTTACAGGAACAATGTGGTTCCAGTGGTGGAACTGGGGAGCCTTGTGAGCACAAAGTTACTGAGGTGCTTGATAGACAAGAAAAATTGCATATCCCAAGGACACAGTGAATAAACCTCTCCAGCTTCCGTAAGGGCTTGCTCCCTTCTGGGGATTGGTCTGACTTTTCCTGCAACACCTTCTGTTTTCTAACCCTTTCCCCCTCATCCTGTAAAGCACACAGAGGGAGTGAACTCAGAGAAAGTATCCCTGGAAGTGTTGCAGGGAGCTTGTGCCTCCTGCTCTTCTGGGCTCCCTGTTTGGCTGCGACAGACCTAGAGTGTGAGCGCTCCCATGCCTGGTGTGTGTCACTGTGGCCCTTGTCCTGCTCAGGAGGAGCACTTGGCTTCTGCCTCCTACCCTCCCAACTAGCCTGGTCACACAATGACAAGTGAGGAGTGATGTTCCCCTCCAGCATCAGTTTATGAGCCACGTCCACACATGACACCATGGTTAATATGGGCTACAGGTGACAAAGCGATGACTGTCTCCAACAAACTCTGGGTCCCAGAGATGAAACCCACTCCCTTTTACAGCTTCTGAAGGAAAAAGGAACTCCTGGCTGCTGCTTCCGTCACAGCACTCTGCACAGCAGAGCTCAGCAAAATGAGGGAGAGGGTTCAACCATCTCTGGTTGAATGGAGAGCAGCTGTTGATGGCTCCAGCTCTGAGCTTTGCCACAGACCTACCCCTCTGGGACTGCTGAAATGGATACGGGGAGGTAACCGGGGTCGAAAAGCAGCGCCTCCACTCATCGCCTGCTGAGTCTGGTGAGTGGCAGAGAGGATTTCCACTCGAATACCTACCCGAATAGCTAAAATCATTCTCTGTGGCATGTGGAAATATAAACCTTCATTTTCCCGCCTGCTAAAGCCACCTGCTGTTGTCTCCTCCTGCTTTCTACTTTTAGCTCATTAGTTCCACCGCAGCCACCCTGCGCCGTCTCGCTGCCGTTTACCCACGGAACGCGGCTCAACGCATCCCAGCAGCTGTTTGATTCATTTGCTGCTGAGAAGCTGCCTGGACCAGAGAGCCCTGAGGAATAACAACCCCAGGGATGAAGCAGCCCCAACACTCTGACAGCTCCAAACGCTCCCCCTGTCCTTTTGTCACAGGCTCCTCTCCAGCTTCTTCTGGGTGAGAAAGATGAGCCTCCGTGGCCACAGCGATAATTTTATGAGCTGGCTTCTTAAATATCATCGTGACAACTGCTCGTTGAAGGATGCTGCCGGCTTGCTTTTTTAACGGTGATATCCATGGAAAAACTTCCCATAATCTTCTACTAATCACGAGGAATGTGAATGGGGACTCTGAAGAATTTCCAAAATCTCACCAGGTGCAATAGATCACCCTTAATGGGAGAAGGCTCTGCCTGGATTCCCTCCCTTTGCTGGGAAGGTGGTCGCCTTCTCTACCAAGAGAGAGCATCATCTAAATCAG
This sequence comes from Coccyzus lansbergi, assembly GCA_033558105.1. NCBI lineage: Eukaryota > Metazoa > Chordata > Aves > Cuculiformes > Coccyzidae > Coccyzus > Coccyzus lansbergi. The sequence goes on along the minus strand of JAUMJK010001331.1, from coordinate 146,325 downwards.
CATCACCTTTGTGCTCAAAATGCAGCTTCTCCTCGACAAGGGTGGAGGAGGAAAAGCGTCATTAGAAGAGGGAGTTAGACAAGCAGGATTTGCTGCTTTTCTGTGTGTGTGTGGCAAAAGCTGAACAGGATTCATGAGCTTGAGCAGAAGGAAGAATAGTGAATATACCAGAAGAGGAGAGAGAAAGGAGGTGTAAGAAGGGAATTTCTTGTTGCTTTGCTAAACAGAACTGGAACACGGGCAAGGAGAAGGGGAAAGAAGCTGCAAAGCTGAAGACGACAGTGTGAACTGGAAAATTCAGAAGTAGCTCAGGAAGTTACTGAAGAAGCAGGAAGGAAAAAGGAAAGCAAAGGTTTGCAGCAGACACAGGGAACAGAAGAATCTGGAGAGCAACCATTTGTGGAGAGAGGAAATTCTGGCTCACACCAGGGAGCGTTCACACCGCGGTGAGAGCAGGTGGCTGCGGAAATTCGGTGACTGCTGGAGGAGCCTGGGACTGAGCAGGATGAAGATACAGAGGACGTTATGTTTGTCCAGGAAGCCACCTCCGGCAATGAATGATGATGCTACCTGGAGCTTTCTACAACCAGTGCTGAGACATCCCCAACCTGCCAAGCCCTCCTGGTGTCCCTTCACCTCTCTGCAGTGTTGAAAACAAAGTCACCTCCTCACTTCCAGCAGCAGTGACATTTCTTAGTACAGAAAGTTGTTTTGTGTCGACTCTAGTCGTGTGATATTTTGCTGAGTGCAAACTATTAATATTTGAGTGAAAAAAACATAGAAATTGTAAGATGTCAAGACAACACAGAGACTTGCAGGGAGGAGAAGGTGGTGTTTACAGCCCTAAAGGGTTAGCACCAATGAAGAAACAAAACTACAGTTTCAGAGAGCACTACAGAAATAGTCTTACTTCTTGCCACTAATCTGTTGTTTTTCTTCTAGAGTCAGACAACTCTTCAGTTACTGAGTGAACAATATAGATTTTTGCTGCTGCCCTCCTCCCTTTTTTCCTTTCCTTTACGCTGGCATGAATTTGCGCTTCCTGTCAGACACCGGTTACTGCAAACCCACAACGATCTCATCTGCTTTTAACTTCCTCCTCTCGGTTTGGGGTCTGCACTGCTTCTTCTCCAGAGCAGTGCCAATCTCTTGCCAGAAAGCAGTTCTGCTGCAGCCAGCATCCGCCTCAGCCGGGGAGCACGCGGACCCCGGTTTTTCCATCGGCGGCAGTTCCCTCAGCCCACAGCTGCTCCACCCAAACCTCTGGTGAGATGTCACCACCACGCGAGTTCAGCTCAAGAGAGATCACTCATCAAAACGGGGCTGTAAAACACCCAAGCCCTGTTTTTGAAGAGCAAACCCCTAAAGGGGCTGTTCAACCGTGTCATATGGAACCAGTCTTTCACCACCCCTTTGTGCTTCTTCTCCAAAACCTGCTTTGAGCACACAAGGTTTCCTCAGAGCACCAGTGAGGCTCCAGCAAAGCCTGACTTGCACCCAACCTGTTCTCAGAGGTGAGCGAGAGCTCTACAGACCCACGAAGGCACGGGAGGAGTGTTTTCCCCTGCATTTCGTTGCCTAAAGCACAACATATTTGTGCTGATGGGAACGAGTGTTGCGCCAGCTACTCTGCAGGAAAGTCTAAACGCTGGGTGCAGGTAGAAGGCGGCACCGTGCACAGGGCTCCCCAGGCAGGAATCGTCTATAGAAATTCTGATAAAAAACTCCTCTTTCTGGCTTTAGCTTTCTCGCACATCTCAGGGGGCGATAGGATAAAAGTCCTGTTACAGGACACGGGTGTCCGCGCACAACAGGACTGATAAACCCCCTTGTTAGAAAAGAGTAGAGGGATGGAGGCATGAAATACTGTTCAAGGAGAGAGGAGGGAGGCAGATAGAAAGAAAGGGAGATGGGGATGACAGCCAGAGAAGGAAAACTTAAGGGGTTTGGGTGGGAGCTTAAGGTCAGTAGTTGAAAAAGGAACCAGAGTGGAAGAACCCAGATGAAACAGGGAAGACACGACTGCAAGTTAGGCAAAGGGGAGTAGAGGCTGGGTATGAAAATAAGCAGCATCGGAGGTTTGTCACGCTTTGTTCTGTGTAAATATGCATCCAACTTCACAACTAGCTCCCCGTGTTGAACGGCAAGGATGCTGTTAACCTGAAAACTCGAATGTGAAGCCATCTGAGAGGACAGGACTGTATTTTATGGAAAATAAAAGAAATAAAATAAAGGAATGCTGAACAGATCTGCCTTGGGTGTGTTGAACCAAACCTGTTTGAGAGGTTCTGCTCCCACAAGGCAATTTGTTCTATTTGGATGCTTGCTACCCTTCTCCCTTCGGGTTTTGCTGGAGGGAAAGGAAACAATCTGAAAATAATCACCTAGAACGCGATTTCTTTCTAAGAGAAGGTTTACCTGTAGCACTTGGGAAGGATGGTGTGTTTTAGCCATGCAGGGATGTAAAATCCACTTGCTTGGGAACCCACTCTCCCTTTGGCTCTGCTATCTCCTCCTCAACACCAGAGCCAAAGAAAATAAGAAAAGCCAGCACCCCTGCTAGGGGCATATGTCTGAATAGGCACAAGCTTCATAACGTCCCCATTTAAATATGTATGGAGCCAATTGTGAAGCCCCAACATAAAGATCCAACAGGCTCAAATATTTTGGGGTGGTTCGGCTTCCCCTCGGGGCTGAGGTTAGGGCACCTTCTGCGAGGTCACTGCCAAGGAAAACATCCGTGTCTTCCCTTCTCCTAAGGCTTCCAAACCAGGATCTCTGTTCTTTGGGGGATTTTTTTTTTTTTTTTAATCACTGGTCTTCTGTGGCTACTGGCAAGAAGGCACTGTGAGCCCTAGGCTGCCTGGGAGGCTTGGCTAGGGGGTTTGGGGCAGGGGGATGGAGGGAGGGAGGGGGAGAGAGAGGGATGGAGGGATGATGGGAGGGATGGAGGGATGATGGGAGGGATGGAGGAAGGAAGGAAGGGATGGAGGGATGGAGGGATGGAGGGATGATGGGAGGGATGGAGGAAGGAAGGAAGGGATGGAGGGAGGAAGGGATGGAGGGAGGAAGGGATGGAGGGAGGAAGGGATGGAGGGAGGGAGGAAGGAAGGAAGGAAGGAAGGAAGGAAGGAAGGAAGGAAGGAAGGAAGGAAGGAAGGAAGGAAGGAAGGAAGGAAGGAAGGAAGGAAGGAAGGAAGGAAGGAAGGAAGGAAGGAAGGAAGGAAGGAAGGAAGGAAGGAAGGAAGGAAGGAAGGAAGGAAGGAAGGAAGGAAGGGAGAGATAGATGGAGGGATGCAGGGAGGGAGGGATGGAGGGAGCGGGGAGCAAGAGATGGATGGAGGGAGGGAGGGAGGGATGCAGGGACGATGGGATGGAGGGAAGGAGGGATGCAGGGATGGCTGGAGGGATGCAGGGAGGGATGGGGGAGCAAGACATGGATGGAGGGAGGGAGGGATGCAGGGATGATGGGATGGAGGGATAGGGGGAGCAAGAGATGGATGCAGGGATGGAGGGAAGGAGGGAGGGATGGATGGATGCAGGGATGCATGGATGGAGGGAAGGAGGGAGGGATGGATGGATGGATGGATGGATGGATGGATGGATGGATGGATGGAGGGATGCAGGGATGGAGAGAGGGAAGGAGGGATGGATGGATGGAGGGATGCAGACATGGAGGGATGGAGGGAGGGAAGGATGGATGGAGGGATGGAGGGAGGGAAGGATGGATGGAGGGATGCAGACATGGAGGGATGCCGGGATGCAGAGATGGAGGGAGGGAAGGAGAGAGGGATGGATGCAGGGCTGGAAGGAAGGAGGGATGGATGGAGGGATGCAGGGATGGAGGGCGGGCGCCCCGGGCTTTGTCCGGCCAGGCGGGCTTTGGGGCTGGGGGCTCGGCAGAGGCAGGGGGAGGCCGGGGGGTGGTTCCCGGTGCCCGGGGCGGTCGGGGCCGGCTCCGCCCGCGGCTGCCGCTCTCCCGCCGCCGGGGTGCGGGGACGGCCCGTCCCTCCCGCAGCCTCTCTCGCCGCCGTCGGGGGGCGGGGAAGGGATGCTCCCGTCGCCCCCGGCCTCTCCGCCCCCCTCTCCCCCGCATCTGCCGCCTCCGCTCGGCCCCCGGCGGCCCTTCCCTCCCCTCGAACGAGGAGCGAGGTCTCCTCCTCCCCTGCTCTCCCGGCTCCCCGAGCGCCCGACCGGCCGCCGCTCCCGGGGAGGAGGGGGCGCGGCCGGTCGCCACCCGACCCCCCTCCCCGAGCGGCCGCTCCGGGGCGAAGGCGACTCGCCCCGAGGGGTCGGGTGGCCGCAGCCCCCGGCCGCCTCCCGCCCCTCGCTCTGCCCCTCGATTAGCCGCCGGAGCGGCCGCGTGGCTCGGGAACCCGCCTCGTGGGCTGGAAATACCACGAGATTTGGGGTTTTTTAGCAGGTCGGGCACGTTTCTCTCCCGGTTCTATTCGAGGGCTTCCGCGGGGAAGCAGGAAGGGGGGAAAAACGCGCGTTTTTGGAGCTCCGAGGGTGGAGGTGGAGGCAGCCACCGCCTGCAGCCCCACGGTGGGGTCGACCCCAGGGGCGGTGGGACGCGGCTGCCCCTAAAAAAACCTCTACGTGCTGCACCGCGAGTGGGCAAAGGAGACTTCTTTGCAAAGGGCAGGGCTGGGGGGACGTCTGGGAGCAGAGGCAGCAGGTCGTGTGTGATGCTAATGAGCCCCTGGTGTTGTGTTCCTGCTGGGAGGTGGTGGCTCTCCCCACAGGCAGCTCCAGCTCCACCAGCCTGGGCTCTGCTCCCAACATCAGCCTCTGGAGCTTTGCTCCTGAGGGGCTTGAACTCCTCCAAAAAGGAAAATTAGCGAGAGAGGAACCCATTCTCGCTTTAGGACAACTCCTCGCTCTTAAGAGACAACATCAGCCACAGCTGAAGGGGCTCTAAGCTTTTTCTGTTGATATATTGTCACCTGGTGCTGTTTTCTCTTGAGTGACATATAAATCTCAGTTTAAGTATCAATAAGAATAACACAAGTTCCCAACTGGTGGCGAGGACCACTCCATTGGTCACTGATGGGGGTTTCCAACCAGTCAGGAGGGCAAAGTTTTGCCACATCTAAAACTTATTCCCAATTTATCCTGTGGATCCTATGAAAAGAGTTATGGAAAAGAAAACTGTACTCAGTGTTTCATCACAAGAAATGCTTCATCTCTCACACAACGAAGCACCTCTTTCGTTTTACTCTGTTGTTACCATTTCTTGATATTTTTTTTTTTAAAGATTATTTCTTAATTTTAGATGTGCTTGCTCAAAATTTAAGAATGTTTGTACCCTGAAAGTGCATAGAAAGAAGATGAGTAACAATAATAACAGTGTGATCCGTGAGGTTGGTTTTGAGATTACAAAAATAATCATTAAAAAATGTTAGGAAATGTGTTAGTAAAACATATTAGTAAGTTAACAATTTAGAAAGAAAAAGTTAACACACAGGGAGACCCAAACACTTATGGGATGTAATGAAGACCCAGACAAAAAATTCAGCTTTATTAGTTTAGAAATTCGACAGTTTTGAAAATAAACCCTGGATTTCGTACATATTCTTAAATTTCAGGTAGGGCTTCTACATGGGTGAGGTTTACAACCAGAAATAGACATTTGATAACCAGATCTCGAAGGTGTTCAGAGCTTTTTACTGCTTGACCTACAACTTCAGAATCGCAAAGCAAGTTCTGGCTTGTTTTGCCTCCTCACCAGGCTCTGCAGAAGTTTTAAGATGAGACTTTGTGTGCACTAAGATGATGCCTCACGCTAGAGGTTTGCAACAAGATGTCCAACACTATAAAAACCAACAAAAAAACCCCCAAGAAACAACCCCCCCCCACACAGACACCATTTTGTATAAGAATAAAACTAATCAATTGCAACTTTAGTTGAAGCGAATGGAAACTGCTCACGTCTGTACCATAGGTTTTCTTGTGGGGATTTCAGGTAGAAAACCTCATATCTTTTTCACTCCTTTTTTTTTTTTCACTCATAATTTATAGAGAAAACAAAATCTTCCCTTAGGCTACAGTTTGTCAAGATTTTTTTTTCTCTTCCTGCTCCAAACAGTTCCTAAGCTGCCTGGAAGCACACGTAGGGCAAAATGTATCTTTTTTTCCTTGTTGGAAAAGAAAGGATTGTTCCTTTTCCCCCCTAATTATTAAGACAACTGAACTTTGAAACTTGACTTTTTGCTGCTTCTTGTTAGAATACAGCCCTGAACCACTTGGAAGTTAGTTTTGAACCTCTGCAAGCTACTTACAGGACATGAGGAAAACCATAAATTAGGTTGACAGCATTTGCATCCAGAAAACTTCTCTGGTTTGTTCTCTTTCTTCAAAAAGGCAGCATTTGAAAATCCTTTTTTTTTCAGCTCAGGAGCAAAACATTTTAGCCAGGCCAGGGAGCAATATCCTAAGAAACTGAGAGGGCACCTGTTGGCTTTTGACTCAGTTGAGTCAGGAAACACTTTTGTCTTTTTTTTTTTTTTTTTTTTTTTTTTTCTGCTGCTCAACTCCCTCTGTCCACACTTTTCTCTTTCTCAAAGTAAATAACCACAACTTGTTGAAAACACATGCACTTTCTAAACCAGCACTCGCTGGGCTAGTTTTAGCTTCCCAAAGCTTAAGGCAGTGTTTCAAAAGTGCAATTAAAACTAAAAATTCGTGACATAAAAATGTTATATTAAATCAAATAATTAAACTATACTGCTGATACGAAACACCCCCAGTTGTTCTTATCATCTTAGAAACACAGATTTGATTATTTTGATATTTTTTTTTTAACTTTAAGAAAGCAAGTTCTATATTTTTACTGACTTCCCAGCGCTGCAGGAAAGTTAACTAGAATTTCCTGATTTTTAGGGTTTAATTAAGCAACTTGAGTGCTTGATTCAATTAAGTTACTTTACATCTATGTTTCGTTACAATCGCAACTGCTGTTTGTATTTTTTTGTTTAAAAAAAAAATAAAGCCATGTTTTGGCTGGAACCATATCGCAGTTCCAAATCAGGATTTCAGCATTAAATATTAATATTGGAAACCCACACAAAACTAAAAAAAAAAGGGGTAGGAGCTACTTTTGATTTTTTTCTGGATCTACCATTTAACTTGAGAGAGTAGATTGAAGAGCGCGATTAACTTTTTTTTTTTTTTTTTTTTTCACCCAAAGAACGAAAAATCAACAAATTTTGGCATTTCTTTGCTAAGGGAACTTTGATTACATTTCTACTTTGTTAATTTATGGCAAATAAGGTGGATTTTCGCCTCGCCTCTCGCTGCTGCCCATGAGACTGTTTCCCTGGCTGTTTACATATAGGCTGGGGCTTTATCGCAGGTCTGATGCAAGAAAGCTGAATTTTTTCTCTGGCCTCTGTGACCCCATTATGGTACTTTGGTTGTGTGCATTCTGCCAGCTCAGCCTCACTCCTCCAGCGTGACTATACGTTCAAACAATGGGCTCAAAAACAGACTTGCAAAGACAGAAAAAAAAAAAAAAGAGCTTTAAACTAGACATACAGACTTAGTTTTTTTCCTAAATGTATAATTTGTTTCACGCTTTCCTACTTGATTTTTTTTTTTTAAAATTTTGGGTTAAGTAGTGCTTTAAAAGCTCAGATAAACTGTTTACTCTCGCAAAACTTTACAGAAACAAAAAAATAAATCTGGAAGCAAAAACTTGAATCTGAAATTTGTAGAAAGTGCTGCTTGGTCTAAGATATATTTGTGTGCCTAGGGTTGCAGGCAGGGTTGTTCGATTGAGATGTAAATTGAGCTTTAAAACAGGAATTAATTAGCATGAATGTAACGCTATACGTATGCACTTTAATTTTGTCAGACTAAGACTTGTATTTATTTTCACAGGATACGCCTTATGGGAATGCAGGGGATTTTTGTTTTACAGATCTCTCTACTCCTACTTAAATACTTACTTTTATAGACGTTTTAGTTACTTTGACTTAGCTACTTTTGGCAACAACTGGGCTGGACATAAAATGTTTTGGGGAAAAAAATAAGGTCAAACTTCATTGACTAATTAACTGTCAGAGAACCGTAACTTGGAGGGGGGGGGGGGGGGGGGAAATAGGTATTTCCTGATATAAAAAGCCCACGCCAGCCATTTTATACTGACAATACCTACTCCTAAGATTTTATACCTCGAAATTCATACAATCCACCAAGTTAACACACTGCAAAGGAAACAGTTATGTGGTGTGGCTTTCGAGATTAACACAAAAAGACTGAGCCTAATTTATTTCGAACCAGATAAAGGATAACTGAAATGACCCTAATGAAATTATTCAGATATTAGCTGTAATGTCTGCAGGAGGAGCCAACAATCCTACAGCTCAGCCTTCAGCCTTACAGGTATTTAAAGTTGCAATCTATAATTCACAGGCTGAACTATTCAGGCTGCTTAAGAAACAGAGCAGAAATAAAAAAAAAAAAAATAATCAACTGTATTATCCACTAGGTCGCTTTCTGATCTTGGGGGGAAAAAATATAAGTAGCAAATGATAAAATATCTGCTGTGTTGGGAAAGCACATTTTAAATACAAACAGGCATGACCACATTCTTCAGAGAATACATGTATTAATGGCCAACTTAAACAGCTATTTTCATGAATGTTACATCGAAATTGGAACACTTACTCCTGAAGAAATTGGTAAAACAGAACCAGAGCCTAAACCAAAGGTTGCCTGGATTAAGGCCATGAATTCTCATCAACCCCAGGCAAGAGAATGAATGTATTTTTAAGACATTCAGCAAAATTAAAACAACAACAAAAAATTTGTAAACTATGAAACCTGAGAAACTAGCAGCTCCAATTTTGCTTTAATATAACAAAATAATTTGTGTACATCAGTATATAATTTAAAAAGAAGCATTTAAAGCAAAATGTTGCAGAGTTTCTTCAAAGGACACCATCACACCAGAATTTTTTGAGAGAAAAAAAAAGATGGATTTTTTTTGCTTATTAATAATTAATGGACACTTGGAAAGGTCTCTGGACATCAAAATCTAACCAGTACAAGGTACTGAAAAGCAAATATAATGCTCCTTCCCTACAGCTTCACGAAATGGAAGGTCCTGGGGGCTGAATTCACCATGGATCTAGGATCCTGCTGGCTGAAAACACCACGATCGGACCAGTAAGACAAAACAGATTCTGGAGAGGAGGGTCTCATTGTTCTTACCAAAGGGATTTCATGCTTGGGTTGCTGCCCCATTTTACTCCTTCACTTGATATTTTTTTCCCCCCCTTAGCAAAAGATCTCCTTGATCAAAAGAGGAGGGGGGGAAAAAAAGAAAGAAAAAAGAAAATAGGGAAAAAAAAATTATATTCTGATTTATCTAAAATGCGACAAAATAATTCAAAACAAAAACAAAGCGAAAGACTACCTGAACCAAGTTAAAACACCCTTCAGTGGTGAGAAACGCTTTTGCTTCTAAAATAACGCCTTCAATTTCAGTTCTCCCCTCCTCGAAAAAGCCCCACGAAATATTTTGTGGCCAGGGGAAGCCATATTGGCTTATTCTTCCTGTCACTTGATCAAATAAACTTCTGAATTCATCTGGCTGCATTGTATAGGCTGCATTTAGATTTTCTTTACCTTTTTTTCCACACACACACACACACACAATTACAAAGATCTCAGATATCAAACCGCAACACCTTAAGTTCTATTTTTGAAACTCCTATTTTTAAATCCGAGCAGAGGGGACACTGAGGAAAAGTTTATGTGTATATATAATATATATATAATTTATGTAGAATCATAGAATCATAGAACAACCAGGTTGGAAGGGGACCCATCGGATCATCTAGTCCAACAAGGCTGGAAGCTGTTTTCACACAATTTAAATGTACATGGACAGAGGTTTGTTTCCGCAAGATCAAATGTTGCAAGATGCAAATGTTTGAGAGCTGGAAATAAGATAAATGGAGGAATTAGGAGCAGAATAGAGAACAAAAAATGGATAAAAATGGAAAATAGTCTCCGACCAGCATGCAGAGGTTCATTCGAAACCACCGTCAGGGTGGTTTATAGACCGGAATACTCACTTAGAAAATAAATATTTGTATCATTTTAATACGATAAAACGGTGATAGGACAACATTGCGAAGCAAAGAATTCCTGTAACTTCCCGGTGAGCCAAAGAGCACACACTTCATCCTCTTTATAGTTATTTTTTTTTTTTCTCTTTTTATTGAGGAAAAAAATAAAATAAAATTAAAAACCAAAACAGTTAGAGCCTCGGTGGGAGCTGCCTGCGCCGTTTTACCTCGAGCCCTAAACCTCCCGCCGCCAGCGTGGGCTTTATTTCTTTCGTCCCCCAATCCGCGCATCCCGCTCCGCTCTCCCGGTTCCCTGGATCTCAGGGATTTCGGGATGAGAACTTCGACCGGGAGCGGCGCCTCCCGGGGTGGGGACGGCGCAGGGTAGGGGAGAGCCGAGGTTTCTCTCTCTCTCTCTCTCTCTCTCTCTCTCTGGGTTGGCCGCCGCTCCTTTTGTTCGGCCCCCTCCCCGCCGCCCCCAAGGCCCGGAGCCCGCGGAGCCGGCGGAGCCCCCGGTGCCGGCGTCGAGGGGGGCGTGAGGGGGGCGTGAGGGAGGCCCCGCGCGCCCCTTCCCGGCCCCGCGCGCCGCGGGGGCCAATGGGCGGCGGCGGGAGGCGCGCGGCGCAGCCAATGGGAGAGCGAGGAGCGCAAGCCCCGCCCCCTCCTCCCTCCCTCCCTCCCTCCCTCCCTCCCCCCGCCCCGCGCGCCGCTCCCGCCGGGTCCCATGGCCGCCGCGGGGACCCCCTCACCGCCTGGAGGAGGAGGAGGAGGAGGAGGAGGAGGAGGAGGAGGAGGTTCTGCCGCCCCGTCCCGTCTCCTCCACCCCTGTCCCCTCTCTCCTCCACCCCTGCCCCGTCTCACCCACCTTCCAACCAACCCCCGAAGAAAAAAAAAAAAAAAAAACAAAAAAAACCCGAACGGGGCTGCGGGAGCTCGTGGAACCCATGGGAGGGGAGTGAGGGAATGGCGGGGGGGGGGAACCCGGAGCTGGCGAGAAGCACATGGTTGAGTTTTAATTCTAAACGTCCCGCGGCTAATTAAAGGCTTCTCTCTGGGAGGGTTTTAACTTCTCGGCTGCTGCGGGAGGTGAACGCGAAGCGTTCGGGAGGTAAATAATTCGAAACGTCAGAGAATCATAGAATCGCCAGGTTGGAAGAGTTCCTCCGGATCATAGAATCATGGAACAACCAGGTTGGAAGGGACCCACCGGATGATCGAGTCCAACCATTCCCATCAAATAAAACGTCGATGACGCCTTTTTTTTTTTTTTCTTTTTTTTTTTTTTTTTTCTTACAGGGGTAAGAAAAATCCTGAGCTGCGAGGACGCCCCGATGGGAGCTCTTTGCCTTTGGGTTTGTGGCTGCCAGAAGAAATCACTCCTCGAATGGTAAAACATCCTCACGAAGGCTCAGATTTGGGAGTCCCCGATTGATCTGACCCCCTGTTCATCTCCACGGGGACGTGGAAGCTTCGTCAGGCAACAGGAGCAAGTTTTTTTGGTGTTTTTTTGTTTTTGGTTTTTTTTTTTTTTTGTGGCTGATTTGCCTTTTTTTTTTTTTTTTCTCTTGGCATTCAGGGTTTGGATTCACTCTAGAAACCACTAACCAACCCACACTTCTTGACAAACAAAGCTATCCGTTATTTAGCTTTACAGAAAATATTCCAGCTTATTAGCAAAGATGTTTTCAGAGCATCACAGTAGTAATTCTATGATTCTGTTTTCAGAGCATCACAGTAGTAATTCTATGATTCTGTTTTCAGAGCATCACAGTAGTAATTCTATGATTCTGTGTTTTCAGAGCATCAAAAAAGGGGACTAAGAAGCAAGGTTGTGTGTGTGTGTGTGTCCCCAAGTCATTTGATTACAAAGAGTTTTGCAATGTTTTAGGACGACTGATGCGTGTTGCTGTCATAAACTCTTAATTTCTTAAAATAAAATAAAAATAAATCTTCCAGCAGAACAGATTAACAAACTAGAATATGAGATGAAACACACACACACTCAGATGATCCGATGGGTCCCTTCCAACCTGGTTGTTCTGTGATTCTATGAAATTCCAGATAACGCTACAGACCAACCACACAGCCCTAAGCCCAGGCAACCGCCTTATAGATTCAGCACGAAGCAAATTTATGAAGAATGCAATTAATCTGTGAGAATGGTGACTGATTTCTTTCATAAGTTTGACTGAGGGTTGAGCAGTTTTGGAGGGGGTTGCTGTTGAATTTAGGCAATTGTTTATTTTAGCCAGACTACACAGGCGGGTGGGGAATGGTTGGACTAGATGATCCGATGGGTCCCTTCCAACCTGGTTGTTCTATGATTCTATGATTCTATGAAATTCCAGATAACGCTACAGACCAACCACACAGCCATAAGCCCATGCAACCGCCTTCTAGATTCAGTACAGAGCAAATTTATGAAGAATGCGATTAATCTGCAAGGATGGTGACTAATTTCTTTCATAAGTTTGACTAAGGGTTGAGCAGTTTTTGGAGGGGGTTGTTGTTGAATTTATGGTTGTACTAGAAGATCCGATGGGTCCCTTCCAACCTGGTTGTTCTATGATTCTATGAATTTAGGCAATTGTTTATTTCAGCCAGACTTACACAGGCGGGTGGGGAATACAGATCCATTTCGGAAACATTTAGGAATACAGATCCATTTAGGAAACATTTAGGAATACAGATCCATTTAGGAATACAGATCCATTTAGGAAACGGCCACATCCAGCATCGAAAAGTCATAAACAGGTTCATACCAGAGGAAAAGAAAAAAATATCCCCTCCTACCCCCAAGACGATTATTCGCTCATTTCCTACAAAATGGAAGTTAGGATTAAATTCTGATGAGCAGGACACAAACCGCTCTGCTCCCCTCAATCTGACAATTAAAAGTTGGTAAAAACGACACTGGGGGGAGGGGGGTGTGAAACAATGGGTTGAAATTCCCAGTTGTGGGTCCCTGGCACACAACAACAAAAGGGCCGCGAGTCCCCCCTGGCTGCCACATCCACCCCCAGCCCTGCCTGCTCCCCAGGCCACTCTCCAGCCCCCCAAGCCCCTCAGAGCCGGGGACAAAAGCCTCTGTCCTCCCCTTTCCCCCCATCCCGCCCCTCGGTGATGCTCCTCGTGGTTCCAGCCCTGGGAAGCGCTGCTGTTTACTAGGGATTTCCAAGCGTGCTCCACACAGGACATGTGGAAACCCATTCATCGCTGGCTAATAATAATTAAAAAAAGCATTTTAGCCGGTTTTGTTTTTTTTTTCCTTTTTTTTCCGCGGATATTCCTATGAAAAACGTACCGCAAGGAGAGCCTAGCGCGGAACACATGAAACCTTCGGCTAAAAATCGCGTCGAGTTATTAAACAAAACCTCCTAGATGGCTACATTAAACACAGAGCTGGGGCTTTCATTTCCGTCAACCTTTTTTTCTTCAGTCTTCAAGGCAACATTTTGTTTGCTCTGGGAAGGCTCCACACATCCCCCTTCCCACCCCCCCCCCCCCCCCCCCCCCCCGAGCCCCTCCCCCACAAGCCCCCCATTGTATCCCTGCGAGTGTGGGGAATTATGAATGGTTCCTTCAGACGGGCCGGGGGAGGGGGTCGCCCAGTCCCTTTGTGTGTCCTTCCCTGCCTTTCGCCGTCGCCCTCCCCCCTCCCCCGCCCCCAACCATCGCCATCCACCATTACCCTGCCGGAATGGAATCGCACACCCCCCCCCCTCGCCCCTTACTCCGTCACCCCCCAAACTCTCCTCCACCCCTTTGTCTTTTTTGATTATTATCGTTATTACCATTATTTTCTCCCGCCCCCCTCCCCCCTTTTTTTTTTCTCTTCCTTTTCCGCAGGGGCACTGCGAGTCATGCACAACCATTACCATATGGGGCTCCTCCGAGGCTGGAGAGAGACCCCCACCCCCCTTCTCCCTCACGCAGCCGCGGATCTCCGCTCTCCCCCCACCCTCCTCTCCTCTCTTATTTTTTTTTTTATTTTTTTTTTTTTTTCATTCCTCCTCCCCCACCGACCCCCGGTGCTGGGCTCGCCCAGGCGCGACCCCAATGAATAATCCGCGGGGGCGGAGCCGCTTCCCCGCCCTCCCCGGGGGGGAGGGGCCCTCCGAGCCGTTTTTTTTTTTTTTTTTTTTTTTTTTTTTTTTTTTTTTTTTGGGCGGTGGGAGCGTCTCCACCCACCCCCACTCCCCCCTCCTCGGGCTCAGAGACGGAGGCTGCGCGGACCCTGCGCCCACTCAGCTCCGCTTTCCCCTTCCCCCTCGCTCGGCTCGTCCTGCCCTGGGCAGCCTCCCCGCACCCCTCCTCCCCGTCCTTCACCCCAGCCCTCCCCTTCCTCCTCCCTCTCCTCCTCCTCCTCCTCTGTGTGTGAGTGTGTGTGTGCCCCATCCACTCGCTAATTGAAGAGCTGGGATTCCTCACGTGAGAAGTTGATTTGTAGTTTGAACACGTGGCTCATTCAAAAAAGCCGGAATATTCAAGTAATTTTTTTCTCTCTCTCTCTCTCTCTTTCCTTCCCTCCCCCTTCTTTTTTTTTTTTTTTTTTTTTTCATATTGAGAGGCGGCGCCTGCCCGCACGTAGTGTGACATTTTCATAGTCCTCCTGCTGCTGCCAAAGGGGCTCGGGGGCAAGACAAAAAAAAAAAAAAGTACTTTTTTTTACCTTTTTTTTTTTCACTTTTTTTTTTTTTCTCCCCCCCTCCCCTCCTCCTTTCCCTCGCAGCCCTCTGGGTATTTCCCCTCCTGGGAAACAGCACTTGGGGCTCCCGTTTGGCCACCTCTTTTTTTTTTTTTTTTTTTTTTTTGAGAGAGAGAGAGAGGGAGGGACGCAAGCTGCAGATCTGATTTTTTTTTTTTCCTCCCTCTCCTCTCTTTCTCTTTCCTTCCTCCATCGCATTTTTGTTTTATTTCCCCCCTTTCCTTCCCCACCTCCTCCTCCTCCTCCTCCTCCTCCCGCAAGACGAGAGGGTCGGACCCGCCGCCGCCGCGAGCGCCTCCAGCCACCATGAACAAGCTCTACATCGGCAACCTGGGCGAGAACGTCAGCCCCCTCGACCTGGAAAGTCTCTTTAAGGACTCCAAGATCCCTTTCTCGGGCCAGTTCCTGGTCAAGACCGGCTACGCCTTCGTCGATTGCCCCGACGAGAGTTGGGCCATGAAGGCCATCGAGGCTCTTTCAGGTGAGGAGCAGCTCGTCGTCCTCCCCTCCCCCCCCCCCCACCCCTTCCCTCCCTCCATCCCCGACCCGGGTCGGGGATGGAGGGAGGGAAGGGGTGGGGGTGGGGGGAGTGCTCAGCCTCAGTTTCCCTCCCCCCCCCCAGCTAGGGATGGGGGGGACCCCCCCCGGAGCTGCCCCGTTATGTATTTCGGTTTCTTTTCGCTCCGGCTCCTGGCCCTGACATCCTGTTTTTGTGCGCTTTTAAAAAAAAAAAAAAATCATCTTTTTTTTTTTTTTACCCTCCTACTCTTTTTTTTTTTAAATTTTTTTTTGTTGCTGTTTCTTTTTACTCTTTTATTTTATTTTTTTTTTTGTCTTCCCCTCTCGACTCGTTTAGCGGCTCTGCGGGGCTGGGTTCGCTTCGCTTCGCCCCCCTTTCCCTCCCGCTTTTGGCGCAGGGGAAAAAAAAAAAAAAAAAAAAATCCGCCCCGGGCTTGGCTTGGCGGAGCCGCCGTTCTCTCTCCCTGCCCCGAAGCGGCTCCGAGAGGGCGATGGGGATAACGTGTTGCGCTCCCCTTTCCCCTGCAAAACACCCGCTCCGGGAGGGCCGGGACGGGGGAGGACTCATAGAATCATAGAACAACCAGGCTGGAAGGATCTTCTAGTCCAAGACTCGCTCAGATATTTTTTTTTTTTCTATTTTATCCCTGCAGGTAAAGTGGAGCTGCACGGCAAACTCATAGAAGTGGAGCATTCTGTCCCTAAAAGACAAAGGTAATTAATTTTTATTCCACCCCCCACCATCCCCCTTTCTGCCTTCAGTTACCCAGTGAGAAGCAATTTGAAAAATGCTTAGGTTTGGGTTTCTTTTTCCCCTGTAGATAAATGAATCTCTTTCTTAAACCCATAGTCGTGCGCTCTGTGCCGTCCTAGAGGTTTTCTAGCATCATCCCATGTATTTCTAACTCAGGGTCTTGGCCAGGCAGCAGTAGTAGCATTAATTTCTCTAAAAAAATGTGTATATACACATATATAGAATCATAGAACAACCAGGTTGGAAGGGACCCATCGGATCATCGAGTCCAACCATATGTGTGTGTGTACATATATATATATATATAAAGTGCCTTTCTGTGGGAGAAGCAAGTTATTAGGGTCTGATGGCGAATGGCTGTGAAGACTTCGCAATTTAAAGTTCCACGAGAAGAGTTAAAATCCAGGGTGTTAGCAGGGAGTGGAACAGGGTGTTGTGAACTGTGTAAACGGGCGAACACACCAGCCTTGCTTCAGCAACAACAACAACAAAAAAAAAAGCATCTTGTAAATACGCTGGTATCTGTATTTTTTTTTTTTTTTTTTGGATCCTGCCATGTTGGAATCTGCAGCGTTTTATAGGCACGTAGTAGAAGTCTGATCTGTATTTGAGAGGATTTTTCATCAGTGTTTTTGAGCCGGTTTGTGGAAACAGCAGGAGAATGACTCCTTCTCAATAAGGGCAGGATTTATGCATCCTTAATTCCTAAACGTACGTTTAATTTCTCCAAGGTGGTAATTCGGGGCTTTGCGTAAAGAAGCAATATTTGCAGGAGAGCAGGGTAGTATTTTTACGCTGCCTATAGCGATTCAGCCTGCTCCCTTCACAAATATTTAGATTATAGAAAAAACCTGGCATGCACTAGAGAGTAAAAGCAAAATAGATCAAACTTTCCACGTGCTTGTTCCTGTACTCCATTATTCCATCTGGGAAGTATGTCTGTCTGTTTAACTTTGTTAAAAGGGGCTTCTGCTATTTCAGGGTTATTTTTAAAAAAAGTACAGGCTTGCTGAAAAGTTGAATTAGCTGCTCTGATGGGCTCTGTATCTTGGCATTTTGAAGTTTAATCACTAGTGTTAGAAGAAAGCTTCACTTGAGAAACTATGGAGGATTTTTTTGCTCTAGTTAAAAGGGGGGAACCCCTCTCTGGACGAATTCGAAGCATGCTAATCTCTATGGTTGCATTTATGCGATAGTTTTCATTGGAAAATTACTTGCTGTGTTTACTCTTTCTCACTTAATATTCAAGGTATATGGCTGGGATTTACTGTTGCCTATTTCAGACCTTTTGTATATAAAAATACTGTTGTGGGTGGGATATATTTTTAGGTTTAAGGAGAAAATTCCATGGGACCAATAAGAATTGATAATTTCCTATTGGTATCTGTAGTAAATAAATAAATGATCACATTTATTAATCTTAACCTTGCACAAGTAGACTTCACGTATGCTGTTGAAAAAAAAATCATTTCACTCATGTAAAAGTAATTGTAGAATCACTGATGTGTGTCCCCCTCCCCCCTTTTTTTTGTTGTTATTTAATGTATTTAAGGGTATTTTCCTGTGCTGGCAACTGAAGTGGTGTGAAAATCCATTCTTCACATTGGGTAGAGTGTCTTCCTATTTGTCTGTGAATTAGCAGCTATCAGAAACGTGTGTCTGTCTGTAACTTGTTGAAAAGAATTCTGCTCTGAACTCAAGCACTTTTCTAGGCATGCGTTGCCTACAGATACTCATGGTATTGACAAGAACTGCAAATGTAATTGCATCAGCATTACCCCTATTGCTTCTCCCAAAGCCCTTATTTGTTAAAGCACCGTTTCATCATGGAGTATCATGTTGGGATGTATCAGGCAGAGTTCAAAATTTCTGCTGCTGTTTTAACAGAAAATCAAAATTGCGTTTCTCATAACTGTACTTCCTTCCCCTTTGTTTCCGCTCCTCCTCTCCCAAAATCAAATATAGAAAGACGCTTAAAATTCATCCAGTGGCTTCCATATGTAAAAGTGACTCTTTTTTAATTTTGTAGGTGTCTAATAATTTTCTCTTTTCTTGGGGGGGTCAGAAATTGGAGATTTTATTTTTGTGGCTCCAGATATTGCTTACTGGAATGTATTTAGGGGAGTTAGATACCTATAGATACACTGTTTTCAGATGTTGAGTGTTTTGGCCAAGCTGTTTATTAAGGCTCTTTCCAAGTAACTTATTTGAAGTCTTTGTGTCTTTTTCCACGAGGGGAAGGTGTCAGATGCTGCTGGGTTGGAGGGTGTCTCTCTCCAGGCCCACCCTGTGCGTTTGGAGGCCGAGAGGCCTTTCGGTGTGAGGGACATGCTCAGAGTAGTGATGCCAATGGGGAGAGGAAAAGAAAACGTCAAGCCTGTCTTTCAGCATGAGTGTGCGATGAATAGTTTGGTCAAATGATCACTTCATAAGAGCAGAAGTTGTGTTGCAGGGCACTGGAATCGTTCAATACACTGTATTGACCTCTGCTGCTCCATGGAGAGTCTGAGGGCCCCTCCTGACAAACTCCTCAGAACATGATTTTTAGTTTTAGCAGAGTGTCTGTGTTGCCACTCACCAAGGTAGCTTGTGGGTGGCTTTTTTTGGTCCTCCAGAGGTGCATGGGAAGAAAGGGTAAGGGTTTGGTAATCCATATCCTCACGGCGTAAAAGAAGGTCAAGAGGTGGTGTCAGGCAGGGTTGCCATAAATTGACCTGAATCCAGAAGATGGTGGAGTGTTCCTGGCTTGTTACTCAGGGTGAAATTCTTGGGCCCAGTAGTCACTGCATTCCAGCCCTTTCTGGATCTCCAGATTTGAAGCGGGCACACCCAGATTTGCAAAAAATTACCTTCCTACCTGCTGTGGAAGGAAGGAGAGAGCCTGTGTGTGGCTTTCTCCCTCCCCTCCCCCCTGGAAGCATTGGAAAACAGACAAGGGGAGACGCTGTGGTTGAAAGAAGAGGCCTGGTCAAGGTTTCCTTGATGGAAGGGTGGAGAATTATTTTGGGGGAGGTGCAAAGTGTTTAATAAGCTCAGAGTAGATTCCTGACTTACTATTGAAATCTCGAGGGAATGCCAAAGGAATGCAGCATTGCTGCATTCAGACCCCTCAGTGTGGAGGAAGACTATCGCAATATTTTGAGGTTGAGGTCACTTCATGCAAAGCTTGGGGAGAAGGCATTGTGATAATTTTGACTGCTAGTCACGCTCTGCAAGGGAATGCAGGGCACTGCTAGTCACGATTGTTGCTTAGAGGGGTTTTCTTCTCACAACGCAGCCATGCGGGAAGAGGAGGAGGATGGTGGCAGCCCATAGCCTACGTGCACCCATGCCCATGAAACTTGTGGCGCGAGGCTTTGGGTGCTACCTAGCTGCAATCCAAGAGCAGCTGGTATCTTGTGAGGCGACGTACGTTGCAATCTGATTATTCAAATGGCCCTGATGTCACTGGGCGTGAGGAGGGGGGAGGGCAGGCGCTAACTCTGGGCACCTGGGGATGTGCCTGGTGTGGCCTCCTGGGCCTGGTTTCTTAGTCCAGGTGGGCTTCCCACCCTGTCTTGATCCATCAGGCCTGCTCTCAGGTGCCTGAAATGCTCACGTTGCCTCAATTGTGCTAATGACAAGGTTTTTTTCCAATTAGGAGGTTAATGTTTGTCTTCTCCCACACCTAGTGAGGGTTTTTTTTTCTCTCTTCTGGTGGGGTTTGTCTGGGAGAGGAGCAGGAGGAGCAGGAGGAGAGGATAGCAAAGATACCGCCTTGTAGGTAACTGTTGCCTCATAACATGCTTCGCCTTTAATGCTGAAGCATCTGAAGGCTGATTTGAGCAAAATAGACCCCAAATCCCTCATGCAACCACATCTACTCCAGGGATGAATGTTGGGTGGGCATGGAATTGAATTGCCAGTTTCCAGGGTAATGAGTTTGTATCTTTGGTGTGGAAACAGCTTCAGGAGGCTGATGTATGTATGTTGGCTACAATGGTCACAGTTATTAACAAAAAGAATTAATTGCATTGATCTTTAGTTTTACTTCTGTAAATATCAAACAGGGAGAAACATCCTGGATGTAAGAAGACGTGGTAGAAAATGTCATTTATTAGCCGTATTTATGCTTTTTTTTCTGTGGAAAGAGGTTAAAGGACCCTGCCTAGGTGAGAACTAGAATGTTTTTGAGAGTGAAGGGCCAAAACTTCATGTAGTGACTTTGGATTTTTATTTTCTATTTCCAAATTTATTTTCACAAATGTGAACACAAGTTTTCTTTTTTTTTAAAAAAAAAAATCTCTGAAGTTTTACAATTAGAGTGGAAACAAACCTGGGGAGTTGTGGCAATTCCTAAGTAGACAACGAGTTGTTATGGCAGGAACAGATAATTCTTCACTAATTGTGTTAATTGTTACAATGTTAAAGTTTAATTTTTCTAACTTCTCATACTGTTTGATTGGTTTGGGTTTTTTTTTCTTTTAAAAAAAGACTACCCAAACTCAGGCCCTTCTTGTTGCAGCTTTTAAAAACAAGCTGGTGTACTTGAAACACAGCCCTAATCACACATCCTAAAATCTTGGTCCTACTCTGGGTTTGCTACCTTCCTTTATGGGCACCCTGAGAAAATACTTGTAGTGGACCTTAAATTGTGCGTAGATAGTAGTAAATTTTGAAGGGATGGAATAAAAAAATAACTTTTTGGGAGTGTAATTCAATAGTAGTAAAATATAATCAGGAAATGTTTTAAATTTTTTTATTTCTCCCTTTTTTCCCCTCAAGCCTGGGGTAATAACATTTTCCACATTTTTGAGACCTTGGAGGTGGTATTTTTCTAAAATGGGGCTGTGTTCATTTCCGTTGCTCTTTTAACTGCAGAGCATGGGACTGTGCAGTGCTGGAGTCCTTTTATGGCTTCTGGCTAGCTACTAGGTGGACTTTAAATGCTTAGTTTTGACCTGAAAAATTCTTAACTGGCCTGGGATTTACCTGCATGGCAGAAAATGTGAAGTTTCCGTAATGGCCATGAGAGAGGGACCCAAGTAGAATTAAAAACACCTTATACTTAACCACAAAAGGGGATCACCCTTCAGGGGACCTTACAAAAAAAGATTATTTGCTCCTTAAACCTGCTCCTCTCCTTAATGTTGTCCTGTCTTTTAGGGTTTTATCCCTCTGGGATTTTGGTGGCAGATGCATAGTGCCATGGAGCATGGTTAAATACGCTTTTCCAGTGATTTCATCCTTACACAAGCCCAGTGAGACAAGCACAGAGCAATGTTGATGTGAGATATATTTTTGTTTTGTAACTTAAGAGTCAAATTTATTATTGGAATCCAATTATTCAGAATTGGCAAGTAGATGCAGAATGTGCGCAAGAATTAAAAGAGGTAAAATCTAAGGAGGATAATTTTTCATGTTTTATAAAGGAATAGGAATAGGTAAAAAAGTTTGAATAGGATTGATGCTCTTAGCATTATTGAGGAGCTTTATGTTGTTCCAGAGAGCTTCAATATGATTTTCTTTAATGTGTGTTCTCTCATTTTGTTTTCACACGCAAAATGTTTATCTGCACGTCAGTCCATTCTTTATCTCAAATGATGCAGAATATAGAATTATATGTTATATGCTAATTACTGTTGAAAGCTAAAATAAAACCATAGCTTGTCACATTCCTAGGTGAAATAAGGAAATTGTTACCAAAAATACTTGTGCTTTATTTTATAATTGTAGTCTGAATCTTCCATCCTTTTTCTTTCTTTCTTTCTTTTTTTTTCTTTTTCTTTTTTTGGGGCATGTCAAGCATATACACTTGTGCCTTTCCCATCCTGCATCTTTGCTATATGAGTTTAACATTTACAAATAAAGAAAATGTGCCATCCAAAATCTCTGTGTTCAGGGTTGGGTTTTGCAGCGGAGATCAGTAAGCCTGGTGCTCACTGGTGCTACCCTGCCCCTCTGGGCACCTTCATCCACATGGATACCTCAGTGGCTGTTGTTCCTTTTCGTCTCCTGGAAAAAGTAATTGGTAAAAAGCTCCTGTGTTTGGGGCACATCTTGGGTAGTTAACAAAAAATTTATATTGTTGTATTCTCTCCTGGTTTTGCTTCTTTCCCAGTCTGCAATACTGATTTGGGTACATGTGTTGAAAGATGAGTCCATTTAACCAAGGACAAAATCTTGATGTTTCTGGCTGGATACTTAGCAAATAAAGTGTGTTTCTAGGGTCAGTTTAAGGGTAAATATTATAACACTGTATGTGTAAGGGCAATAAAAGAAGGGCTGAAAAAAATGGTAGTTTCAATTTTTGTTTTTTTGCAAGTGCACTGAGATTATGAAATGGAAAGTGGTATTAAGTTATAGTATTAGTTGTTACTTTTGCTGAATTATCATGGCAGCTGGCATGAAGGAAACCTGGAGTATAAAAGCTGCCCCCTGTGCAGTGTAACTTTAGCAGCAATGAGCCTCCCTTGTCACCTGCCCCTTCATGGTGCAGTAGAATCGACATCAACTCAAACTGCCTTTTTGCAAATCTGGATGGAAAACTGCCTCTAATGGTTAAAATGAGCTATTCTGTATTAGTAATTCAGTTAAAATTTGGCTAAGAGCACAGGTAACAATGAATCAATGAGGGTTCTGACCCTTCTTGCCTATGGGACTAATGAAACTGTATTGAAATGAAAGGCCTTCAGCTGGAAAGGGCCTTAATATTAATTTTTTTGATATCTTGACCATTTTCTGACTGTAACAATAATGCAGAGAAGTATTTTGAAGAGAATGTGTGTATGTGTCTGTGTGCATATATATATATACACACACACATGCATTTTGAAAGATTAAATTACCATAGAATAATTTGCAGTTTAAGAAGAGGCCAGCTAAAAATATCTGGAAAACTGATAAAAATAGTAAGATGGATTTTTTTTTTTGCTAGTACCAGTACACTTGAACACAACTGGAGCTGAATGCTCACTTTTGAAAGATTAGCTTTCATGCTCAGCTGAACTTTAGGAACGCTACTTTAAAATAAGTAGTCTACACCATGTGTCTAATACTTTTTTCCCCTTTGTGGAAATACCAGTGATTTATTAGTTTAGTAAATTGATTTTTTTTTTTCTACATGCTGAATGTACAGGACCTGTAGGTTTCTACTCGAAAATGGAACTCTCTTCACCTTAATGGAGTCTTAAATATTGTCATGTAAAAATCAAAATTTGGAACGCTGTGTGAACAATACCTTTCTTTTCTAGGGGAAAAAAATATCTTCTTACTTGGGTTCACAGTTACTTTTTATGGAAACTTCATGTTAATAGTGGTTAGGGATGAAGCAGCATTTGGATTTGGTATTATCTGTTAAATATCTAGCATGTGTGGATCAAAGCAAGTCCCTAATTTTCTACGAATAAGTAGGGCAGTGGGGTTAGCTGTGAGAAGGAAGGAGGGGGGGGGCGGAAAACAACCCAAAACCTCAAGTGAGTTGTACCATGTGGTTGCCTCACAGTTTTCATCCTGGGGCCTGATCCTGCGTGCCCTCTGCCCCTTCTCCCCTGTCCTTGGAGAAAGCCCTCAGTGTGTTGGGGGAAGGCTCACACGTGCCATCTGAGAAAGGCAGAATATACAAGGTGGTTGGTTTTAATTTTTAAAAAACCCGGTAGTTTTCAGGCAGTTTCAGAATGGATCATCCAGAGATTTATTTTCAGTGACAGAGTGGATTATTTGGTTTATACATGCAGGGGAGACTCTCAGCTTGGTGGAGGCTTCCTGGCTGTAGCGGAAGAACAGTTCAATTTTTCCTCCTACATCTACAGTAAAAATCTCAAAACAATCTCTCTTTAGGGCAGTACTTGAAAAACATAATCTGTAGGATGTTTGAGGAATTTAAGTAGTAGTTTAATCTAAGGCAAGAGACCACACTTATAATGTAAACCAGGTCTTGTCTTTTCCTGATGTGAATTAAAGTTCTGATAAGTGCACTTTACGTGATTTACATGGTTTTCCAATCAAAGTTTGGCAGCAACCTGGTTATAAAAAAAAAATTTAAGTTTATTTGTGTGTATATTGGAATATTGTTACTAATTTTGAAGTAATATTTGAGATGAGTTGCCAACTTGCACAGCTTCTCCTCACCATCGTGGTGCTGGTCTGTAGCAGATGTGTTGTGCTGTGCCATAAAGAGCACGTGGGATTTTCTTACCAAGGGAACTGGATCCCTGAATGAAGCACATCTTTCTTTGTGGAAAAGCAGCACTCTGGTGCGCAGAGGGAGCTATTTGTCAGGGCCAAGTGAGAGGGATTCAATGCTGAGTGTCTCTTAGGGGTATCGATCGCAGTGGGTGCTGGTGCTGATCCTCAGCAAGAGTTCTTATATATGAGCTTTGCCTTAATAGAAGTTTGGTTGCTTAGGCTTGATAGTAGCTGGTGGTGGCCAGTAATGTGACTTAGTGACACAGTTAAAACCTGCCACAGCTAATCGCAAGATGCTCCTTTTGATCCTAATGGAAATGCTGAATATCTCAGTATTTGATTGTTACCTGATTATGTGAATTTTGCACTGCACAGAAATTTTTAGTGTAGGATATTTCCAAGAGATGTACACTCAAAACTACAGATTCTCTTTCAAGTACCTACTAAGAGATGGTAAGCATGCAGTTTAACACGTGGTCTGTAGATTTAATAACATTTAGGGGAGGAACTGGAGGTTCCTAGGGTAGAGTACAGGTATTTACGTTGATTCTAATAACCTGTAAAAAAAATACATGAGAAATAGACACCTCTTAAAGTCACAGCAGGCAGCTTTTTACAATACTATGTACTCATCATTAAATTTCTTCTCAGTATTTAATGCTAGTGCTCAGTAGGAGTGGTATAAAACTGTTCTTATAACACTCATACTAGTTCATTCAAAGATGCATAAGAATACTTATTAACATTTTTGTTAAACATTCACACCCTCCAAAAAAACCCCCAAACCTTCAGCACCCAAACACCTTGTGTTAAGTCATGATAGTCCAAAAGTAGGCAATCTTTCATCGATTTATGAAATACTAAATTTGTTTCACAGTGATGGTCTGAGTCCTAAACTAAATGGTGAGGTCTTGTTCTATCAAATAATTTTTTTTGAGTTACTGCTTATTTTGTTTGCATTAACAGTGTGTTTACTTTCAGAGTGAGCTACACACCTCTACTCAGAAGTTCTCATTTTTTGTTATGCAATTGATAGGGAATTTCTACAAGTAATGCGATTTCAGCCCCATCTATCGTGGCTGCTCTCTTAAAGTGACATTTTACATGTAAATAATACCCCAAATTCTGCATTTTATGTATAGAACTGTAAACTTTTTTTTACTTCAGGTAAGAGTTATGGAATACACACCCTTTGTTCAACTGGGCTTGATGACAGTTGTTCAATTAAACTCAAATAATGAGCGAAATTATCTTCTGAGGTATGTAGCACATGCTTAATCTACAAAGCTGAAGCTCCCTGTATTTCCTTGAAAGCAATCTTGGGGAAAGATTTGGAAGGTTTATTATTACAATTTGTTGAACCTTTCAAGATTTTAGATTGAGTTAAAGATTGCTTTACCTTTGTGTTTGCTTGCTGTGGTTGGCTTTTGCCTGCCGCTATGGCAAATAAGCTTCTGTATTATTTTACATTTCTTTCTGGCCCTTTTGCACACATCACCTGGTCCCCACAGTTCACTTACTATAACTGTTACTGACTTTGCATATTGTAGATTAAGTTCAGCATCTTAATATGAAAATACTGCTTCTGGATGCATAAGCAGCAGCAGCAGAGCCCCAGCACTGCACGTGTGTTTACGTCAGTCTCCTGCTCTATAGCAGGGCTGTGTTTTGTGCTGCAGCTCTTCAAAATGGCTTTTCAGATGAAAGTTCACACTACCTCAACTTTTGAGCCAGGGAGTGTTGGTGGAAATCACGTGTGGTGCTGTGTTTCAGAAAGCTGCATTTTGATGTAGCTCTGACTTGTGTCACTGGGTGTATAATTTCGGGTGGTACCTTAAAAAAAAAAAAAAAATAGGAGGTGGGGGGAAAAAGGCAAGGCATGGAAAAGTCTCTCTAAAACTCAGTTATTTCTCACTATGATGGAGCCCTGCAAGATCCCAAGGAAGAAAGGGCATTTTACCAGTGATGGATGTCAGGAGGTAGTTGTGTGTGTCTTACCCTACAGACCTGGGCTATGAGGAGAACTTTGCCTGGCTCAGGGGAGCTGAGCAGGTGTCCTAACTCTTTCTTTTCCCCTCTAACATCCAGCTCTATGAACTTTCCTTGCACTCTGTGGATAACGTGCATGTGGTTACAAATTATTAAAGCATGTCTTTGAGGTTTGGGGGAGGAGAGGGAGGAGGGAGCGCTTGCTTTGTTTTGAGGCTGTTGGTAGCTCCAGTTCTGGTTGTTGCTGGTAGTTGTTTCTTATTGTGTAGCCCAGTACTAGGCACAAAGCTGGCAGAGGCATAGTTTGAAATGAGATGAATTTGGGGGGTTGATGGTGGGGGAGATAAAGGAAGAGAGTGTTCTTAGCAGAAAATTATCAGTAACTCCTGAAGAAGGATGATTTCTTCCTGTGGCTGAATACTTACCCTATAACATCATAGTTTTCCTATTTTTATTTTTTTGGGAGGGGGAGAGCAGGAGGGATGGTGGTGGTAATTCAATACTTTTAAGTTTCTCCTGCTCTTTGTTTCTTTAAAATGTTCTTAAATCCTCAGTTGTTGGGCGTATCTCTATGCAGTTGAATTTCAAAGATTTCAAAGCTTTCAAATCTTCAAAATAGGTATTTAAACCTTGCTAAGCTATACTCTGGAGAAAAGCAACTTGACCTCATAGTGGGGGCAGGTACTGCCTAATTTAGGTACCTCTGGTAATGAATCAATATTGTATGATTGTAAAAAAGATGATTGTAATTGCTGTCTCGGTGTGATAAGTTTGCACATCTATATACAAACTAAATTAGAAATAATTAAGTGCTAAATAATTTATTAAACTTGGTCAAAATTATCATCATCATTCATGTGAACTTTGTTCCTAATCTTAATTTAAATATCTAGCGAAATGCTACGCGTTAGAAAACTACAAGTTACTAAATGAAAATAATCTTGATGCTAATGATGATTAACTTGTAAATTATTCTTATGGATTAGCTAGTTAGCTGTAGCACTATATATGCTTTTTCTCCGCTTCGAAACAAACTCATCCAAATTTACAATTTTGCTCAGTCTAATACTAAGTGAATCAAAACAGTATGTTACCCTATCTCAAGAGTGTGATTTTCAGTGCAGAAATGTAAACTTTATTTTTTGTTCTTTGATAATAACAGTGTATTTAAAATCTGCAGTGACAGTGAAATAGTTGGTGTTCACTGCGATTGTCATCCTCAAAAAAATGCACTGTTTTCTTTTTTTTCTGTGAGAAAGGAAATGAAAAATAATGGCATTATTTAAAAGGTGATGGTGGCTGTGCTATAATTGCTTTATATGCCACTTAAAGTCGTGCCAGTTTTTTTATAGTATTATGAAAGCAGAGGGAAATTATTAAATATTAGCTGTAAAGGTTACTGGAGGAATTACACTTAAACTTCCAATACACAAGTGATTTTTTTTGACATGCCTTTGAAAGAACTATTTGCTGAAATGTTGCGAAATTTAAAATTTGTGAACAACTGAATTTTAGTTTTTGACTTTTCCAGCTGAACAGAAGAAAATTATATTCTAAGGCTTTCATCAAGTCCTGGTATGAAAGCTGAGGACTTGCTTTTATATAGTACAATATGTAAACCTGTGTTTGCTAATCAAAGCTGCTATGGCAATAGCAGCTTTTGTTAGTTCTTAAAACTGAAGTTTAATAAAAGATATAATTAACAGTATTTCTATTAAGTAAACAATAAAAATAGTGAGATACTCTTTACACACAAGCTGCGATGCTTCAACTATGCCCTTTCAAAATATTTACTGTGAATGTAGATTTAGTACTGTAAGTGTACTTACCCTGACCAAAATTATCACCCTCTTAAAAAAAAAGGAGAAAATAAGCTTTGTTGATGTTGAAAAACTTTGTATAGTTGTTATTACTTGACAACTCTAACTTCTTAAAACATATTAAGCAAGATTGTTTTTTCCAGTAATGTATCTTTAGATCAAAAATTAATGTAGAAGATACTGTGTATGTGCACAAACTTTGTCTGTTTAGCTCTATGTATCAAACGAATCTCCAGATTTTGAAGGTATTTTTCTTGAGGGGTGGGTACACCGTTATTCTAAATAACAAGTAACTCTTTCCCCTAAGTGCTGCTATAAAAACTTTACTTGGTGTTTTTCTGTCTACACAGTTGTTGTGTAATTGAATAAGATTTCATTTTTGAGGGAGAATTCTTCAGAGAAAATTACTTAAAAGATATGACAATGTCTGAAAATCATAATCCTACCTGATTTGTTTCGCTTTGCAAGTAATGTCGGTGTAAAAAAAGAAAAAAAAGAAGCAATAATGCTTTTTAGAAGTTCTGCATCTGGTGACGTTCAGCATAAAAAAACAAATGGCAGAGTGGTCACTTCTATGACTTTTGGGGTTTTGACAGGTTAAGAGGAAGGAAAGAAAACCACTTTGCAATGACAGCACAACCCCCACGTGTTCCAGCACTCCTCAGGTAGAGGTGTTATATCTCATCTGCTTTAGGTTACTTAATCAGTTTAAGGATATGTGAAACTGCCATTAGTAAGGGCCAGCACTCGAGTGGCATTTCTTGTCTGTGTTCAATTAGTTCAACCAAATGTACTAGTGAAATAATTATTAGAGCATCAAAATGAGAATCGGCATTTTGTGTGTTGTACTTATTGTATGCACCAGTTTAACCTTTAAAGGCTTCTGTCCTTTTAAACTTCTCGTGTGCGAATAAAGTTTTTGTGCTGAATCCTTTGAGATGCAAGAATATATAGTAAACAAAATTAATAGGAAACGTATGGTAAATTTGACTTTTTTATTATTAAACTGGTGAAGTATTCTACTTAATCTACTCCTGTTAGTGTGGTTTGGGAGATTTAAAAGGAGCTATCTGCCTTCCTAGGGCTTTTTAAGCTTTTCTTGTTATGCCTTGAGATTGAAGGGTGGAAAGCAGTAATGAGGAAACGGATTCTTATTTATTTAACTCCCCCTTAGCCATGTGAGCAGGCAAACTGCTGTTCTCTTTTAGGCTTTGCTGGGGCATTAGATGATGGGCATAGTATGTCGCTTAAATGCTCAGTTATGGTGATATAAAGCTGCCCTCTTGCAAAGCTGAGTAATGTCAATATTTATGGGGAAAAAAAAGTGAAAAAGGAAGTTTCAGCCAGAATGGTTGCGGAGTACAAGCCATACACATGTGTATGTACCCACACACATGCGCTGCATTCTTTAAGAGTGGCTTGAGATACTGGAAAGAGCCTGAAACTTGTGGCTGTACATTTGAAAGTGTTTATTTACCCTGCGCTCTTGTTAACTCTGCTTTTAGTTTATTTTGATTTTTTTTTTTTAGCACTAGGACTTTAATCATACTTTTAGATACTATATAGACAGTTGCCTAAATTAAGTAGTTTGCCCCTGTTGATATTCTTTTATATTACAGCAGAGACTTGAAAATGCTAGCGAGCCTGTGTGTTAGCTGAAGTTTACATATATACTTAAAACAGACTAAGTAAGTTTTTTTCATTTATTGTAGTTACAGCATGTCAGCTTTCTGAAATTCAGTGTGCCTTCTGCAGCATGACTTGCTTCAGTGTGTTTCATTTCCCAGACCCTGCAGGAATCTTCATATACTAAGAACATTTTGGGAACTGGACGTTAATTTATATCATTTTTTTTTTGTAGAGTAGCCTGGGAGGCAGCAGGTAGGTTTCCCTTTGAGTGGGGGAGCAGAGGGATGTGTGCTGGGATGGGTCCCTGAACTACCCTAACACCTCTCTGTTTAAGCTCTGAAGTACCTACTATAAATCAGACATTTAATAGTAAAAAAAGTAGCAAATAGGAGGCTC
The DNA here is from genome assembly GCA_033558105.1 of Coccyzus lansbergi. Taxonomy (NCBI): domain Eukaryota; kingdom Metazoa; phylum Chordata; class Aves; order Cuculiformes; family Coccyzidae; genus Coccyzus; species Coccyzus lansbergi. The sequence goes on along the minus strand of JAUMJK010001331.1, from coordinate 116,262 downwards.
CATGGTCTCTGAGCCTGTGTAGCAAAGGTCTTACAACTGCATGCTGTGTTTAGGTGAGGCTACTCTTAATGTTTTACTTTAAGCTTTATTTTGCTTCTCCTCCATCCCCAAAGCCAGAACTGAATATGATCAGTTAATGTGGAACACACAATGAACTTAAACTGGGTATGAAAAACTTTGGTTCCACTTGAACTAGACCCAAAAGAAACCAAAATGGGTTAGGTTTTAGTGTTTGATGGGAATGGGTTGACTCGATGATCCGGTGGGTCTCTTCCAACCTGGAAGATTCTATGATTCTAGGTTCCCTATCTATAGCTTTGGTGTAAAGAATGTGGAAAGTGTTTCTGACGTTCTCTGCAAATGCTGGATTGTGGTTGATCAAGTTGGTCTCAGCAGAGTGGTGTCTCTTGGATTAATCTATGAACACCACTAATTTAATTTAGATATTTCAATCTGAAAAGGTTGAATCACAGAGCTGTTGTTAGGACAAGGTCTAATCTGGTGCCACACCTCCTGTATAAAAAAAAGTTGTCAAAACTTTTACATTGTATATGATATCTGCGTTACACGTTTCCATTGGGCTTCTAACTGACACATAAACTTCTCTGGAGTATGTGATGGTAGAAGGAAAGACACAAAAAATTCCTTTTCTTACCCCGTTCTCCTCATCCCCTAACTTGGCCACATATCGCAGGGACATCATATGCAAATTTCGGTCTGGAGGTGCTTCTTCCAGGTGGTGTAAAACCTCACAGTCAGTCTGTGATGGAAATATTGCCTGCTTCAACTAGGAGCCCCTGTGGGCAATAGTAAAACAGGTGAGGGGAGGAAGAAGCCTTTAGCTATTTTGGTGGCTGAAGGAAAGGCAGGGTGGGAGGAGAAAGAAAAAATGCAAGCTTTGTGTCCTGTCATTAGGGGATTACTAGTTCATACCAGTTAGGATTTTAAATAGATGATTTTTTTTTTTTTGCACAGTTAGAAGCACTTTTGCATTAAAAGATGTTATTTTCAGTCCTCCATATACCTCCTGAGTGTTTTTACTGTTATCCACATCCCAATTAATTGCAAGTTAGTGGTGGGGTAGGAGAATAAATGGCAAGTGATCATAGCTCTAAAATATTTTGTCAACAAAATCAGCTGAGTAGTGCAGTTATTTGAGGAATACAGACCCCTGCTCTGAGGAGAAGGGAAAGAGAAACTGTGGCTTTAAAAAACTCAAACAACAAAAAAACTACCCAGAAAAAAAAGCTAACACTGCATACCCCTAACAAACAGGAGGGGGGAGAGAAAAAGCCAGACAAGAAAACCCCTTTTAGTTTCGCCAAAGGACTCGGGGATGGAGTGAAAATAAAAGCCCCGAAATGTCAGAAGCCACAAGGGTAGATGATAACCCATTTTTTTTAACAGGTACTGGAACTTGCAGTTAAATTTAAAGCAGTGCTTAATTATTTAATTAAAAAAAATCTTAACCTTCTCTCATTGACAACACCTGGAAATTGAAAGGGTGTTTTTAAAGAGAAATGAGAAATCTAGCATTAATATGGTAATGACATTTTTCTTTGAAAAATGTCTTTGTCCCACTCATGGGAATTTACAAATAATGAGTATAAGCTTTTAGTCTAATTAGTAATGTGAAGAATTGTTGAACTGAAATCCTGAAGCAAATGGTAGTGTGTGAAATCCTACTGTCTGGCTAATCTGCATAAACCCAAGAACTACAGTCAGGCTTACGTTGGACAACTTACCTGTTTTGTATGATGTAGCTCGGATGTGCCAATATAAATAATCTGGTAGTTGTTCTTGAGCTATCACATCCTGCCCACAAATATCCATTTTCTCCTGGAGTGTTTGAGTTTATGCGCCGTGCCCAGTCGTTGGACTGGTGACTTTATAGAACGAAACTGTGTGGTGCGCTGGCCCCGTGGATCTGATTGTTTGTCTTGGTGGAAAGTAGTAAGCAAATCTGATGTTTTGCAGGTAGGGAATTTGATCGGCAGCACAGATGGATCTGTAAGGTAATCCAAGAGCCAGATTTTCATTTTAAATGCTGAAATAATACACTTCCGAAGCATCTTCTTTGGTAGGTTGTATGAGAGGCATGAAAGGAGAGAAGTGTGGTTAGGAGTCTTCTGGTTGCTGTTACCTCTTGCGTGAGCTTTGAGGAAAAAAATTGTCTAAAATTGTCTAAATTTTACGGGGAATCCTTATTCTGAGTGGTAGCATGGAATGCTTTTAGTTCTAAGTCTAGGATTAAACAATGAGGCAACACAAAGAAGTATTGCTGCAATTTGCCTGTGGCTTATCCAAACTTTATCTGCTTGAGTCGCTGAACTAGGTTTGAAATTGGAGCAATGACATTTTCTCTTCAAGTATCCTGCTGTCCAGATCAGTATGTGAAAAATAAAAAGGGGTGATATGATTTAAAGTCAATATTTGAAACCATTCTCCTTCCTTTCTTCTGCAGGTAAGATATGAAGGTGAACTTTCTTGTTTACAAGCTAGTGGCTACATTTCATAAAATACAGTAACTTTGTCATCACTGTGCCTCAAAATTACACTAGAATACACTAGAAATTAACTATCTTTGAATACAAGTGGTGTAAAAAATGTTTGCTTGACACTTTAAGGAATCTGAGTGGGTTTTTAACAGAAATGCAGTATGAGTTCTTTTTAGGCAGAGAGAGTGACTCTTCACTTTTGTATTTATCAGAACTACTTGTTAGGAATAAATAGCTTGAGATATAGAACTGTGTGTATATGTAGATATGATTTTATATAGATGAAAAAAGATAGCTTAGTGTGCACATTCAATAAGTATTATTTGGATGGGTTTACTACTAGTTGTTAGGGGCTTGCAGGAGTCAAAACAACTTCAAAAGACTGGAAAGGTTGTTAAAACCCATGGAGTTTGTGTGAAGCCAGGAGGCAGGCAGAGACAGCAGCATCTCTTCTAGGATGTGCTACTCCAGTGGCTTAATCTGCATCATTACCTACCTGTGTTATGAAGAAAAAGATAAGGGGGATCATAGAATCACCGGGGTCTGGATCATTGAGTCCAACCATTCCCATCAAACACTAAACGATGCCCCTCAGAACCCTCCTACTTTCACTCTGTGGAAAAAAAAGTTACTTCTTCTTCCCTCCCCCCAGCCCAGTGTGAATTGAGATCTTACTAAGGCTTTTTCCTGTTGTCACATAAACCTGCTTGCTTTTTTTCTCCCCCCTCCTAGAAGAGCATTAAAAACACTGATTCACTCTGTTGTGATCAAGCATCAGCTACTTGAAGCAACCTGAGGGGGAGAAACTAATAAACTCTGTGGGCGGGGGTAGCTTTTTGTTTTGGGTTTTCCTTGCCTGTTTTTATTTTGCTAGCTGCAGAGTAAACAATAAGACACCTCTTGTTACCCCATAAATTCAGTTGATTACTGAATTCAGCGGTTTTCCATTTGGCTGTAGGAGTCAGTAACTTTGTTTCTATGGTTGTTCATGTCAGATTTTTTTTATACTGAAGTTATTTCTTACTCAAAGGCATTACCTGCACCCCTCAGAGGTACTTTTGTTGTGAGTCTTTCTTTAATAATTTTTCACCGGTTGACTGTTATTGTGTTGTCTGTGAAGTAAGCTTGAGAAATGGTCTTTGTGCTGCTTTTTGGAGCTCGAGGAGAAAAATGGTAGTTTCAGTAAGTCTGAGTTTTCAGGGGCATCACATGAAGCTGCCAGAGTTGGGGGACCACAAACTCGAAGGCAGCACTGGTGAGTTATGGTACTCGGTGCTGATGGGCACTGGCATACGCTGTCTGTGCTGTTAGTGTGAGGTGCCAAAACTTTCCAGGTAACCTTAGCCGTGCCTGTCTGTAACAGATGAAATGAATAAACGTTTGCTCTTTGCACGTTCCTGAGCATGGAAGAGGTAGATCATTTACTTTCTATCCATAGGTATTGAGTTCAAACAATTGAACTGACTAGTATTGCTGATGTTCGCTTGATCTCCTTTCAAAGATGTTTAACTATTTTTTTTTTTTCTGTTGACTGATCTTTAAAGTGAGTAGGCTTGCTCTGTGCGGGCTTAAGGCATCAGTATTGAGTGTAGTTCATATGACTGCTGAAATAAAGTATTGCTTGGCATTATAGCTGAGAAATGGGAGTTAGGAGCAGGAGGCAGCAGGTCTCTGGGGGGAGGAAGGATGGCGGAAAGGGCTTGGTAAAATTGTGAGTGTGAGCAAAGTGTGAAAATGCTTTGATATTTGTGTGTACACTCCCCCTCTGAAATGGTCAATTTTTCTCTCACCTGTATGACATACACCATGAGATGGGAAAAAAATTAGAACTGTGAGGAAAAGCATGATGTTTTATTGTTCCTTGTCTTATAATTTTCTATTTTCTGGTTTTTCTTTCTTTTTTTTTTTTTTTAAGTCCTTGTCCTTAAGGGGAGGTGTGGTTCTTGTGATTTGCCTTTGCTAGTTGTCACGTAAAGCATGCAGTCAGATAGTACGAGTGAATGGAAACATATAGCGATATTTTATTTAACGTAGAGATGCAAAAATGGAGAATTTTCAACCCAAGAGGGTTTTGATAGGTTGAAGGAAAAATAGGGGTGGCCAAGAGAAGGAAAGAGTATATATAAAAGAAAGAAAATGAGGAAATTGTGTTTTTTCTTCTTGCCTCTTCCCACCACCTTTCCTGTTTCACAAGTGGAGAAAGTTCTTGTGGGATGGGATCACTGAGGGTTCCTGTATGTGTTCTCCGTATTTACATATGAGAGATCAGCCCTTCTGAGAATACCAAGATAGCTTTTGGTAAATTGTCCATCTGTCCATTGTCTCTGCACAGATGTGGTGCTTTCCTTGTAAATGGAGCACAGTGATGGCTTTTCCTTTTACTTGCTTTCCACAAGCCAGAGATATTCATGCCCCTCAAACACAAGGCTCTGTCTCAAACATCCCCAGAATAAATATGTTGAGGTATGGTCATCGGCAGTGGCTTGAAGTAATTGAATCCTGTTACCTGCACAAAAATGAAAAGAATTAACATGTGCAATTCCCCTTAAGAAAAGGAAATTATTTGCCAATACTTGTTTATAGACTAATCTTAAACAGAAACTAGAGAAGTCACTTTTCTTTACACAATACCAAGAGTTTTGTGTGTCTTTGAAATAAAGAAACAAGTAGGAATGTTATTCATGTGCTGTGCCCTATAGGAAGCTTTCAAAAACCTTCATACACAGCACAAACATAATTTGTTTAACTTGTTTTTTTCATTTGACATCTATTTGCAATGTCTACTTAGAATGCAAGAAATTAATTAGGAAATGTGCTTAAACTGGAAAAAGTGCACACTCAAGGCTTACAAGTCACATTGTGATGTGCTGGCTATGTTTTACTAAGATTTATTAAGACTAGGTGAGCTGTGTATTAAGTGAAACTATTGTCATAAAATACCTTCATGGAATTTGGAACTGTGTTGTCTTACACACCTGGTATGACTGCAATTATTTGTAAAGTAACAAAACTCAAGATTATTCCCCTGTGGTTTCATGCTCCCTGGGATGCAGTAGCAACAGGAGCTTTGCCTATCCTCTTCACTGAAGAAAATAGGGCTATGAGGAAGATTAAAAACACCCCTAAATAGCTGACGTTATCTGAGATGGAAGAATATTCCCAGGAAGATACTCTCATATTTTTCTCATCATCTTCCACATCTACTGTACAGTAGTTTGTCCCTGTGCAAAAATGTGCTTTCTGAAGTTAGAACTCATCCTCACGGAAGCAGTTTCTGTTCTGGTAAATGCATCCAGACTCAGCGTTGTCCATTACTCTTTGCTGCATGTTTGCAATTTGGTTTGGGGTTTTTATTTAGGAAGCTGAGAGCTGGTGGTCTGTGGGTTCATGGAGTGTGGTAGAGGCGATTGTGGATCCCTAATGCTGCCCTTCAACAAGGAGCTGCTTGGGGCTGCCAGAGTATAGGAGATGGGGGTTACAGCTTTGTGTATTTTTAGGTAATTTTAAGAAATATATTTAGTTCTTTAATAGGAGCTGGTAGTAACTGAAATGGCAAAGTCTCGTGCTCGTGATCTTTTATCAGTGCTTCTGTGTGATTCTCCTCTTGGCCCTGCAAAGTGTTATTTAATTTTTTTCCTCCTAATGCTAATTGTGATATAGCAATAATGGAAAAAAATTAAAAATTAAATTTTCTTGGACATCAATAAGCACCAGAGTTAAAACCTGTGCATTGGATAAGTTGAAATTACTTGCAATGCAGCTGAACAATGGTTGGAATTGTTTCAAATTAAATGGTTATGGCTATTCTTGTATTTTTGAAGTGACCTTTCAGTTTTGCACAATAGGTGTCTCACTATTGCCATAAAATGAGGGGCACAGCAGGACTATACCTGGTTTGTACTCATTTTACCGTTTGACTCTTTAAGAATGTGGTAGAGGAACTGGTAACTTTAAGGTGGTGATTCTTCCCTGCTCCTCTCCCTTCCTCTTCCTCCTACCTTTCAGGATACTGAAGTTATTTTTGTGCTACAAATGTTAGTTGGCATAGTTTTTAAATTGCCTCAAACTTTTCAGTCCCTTGAAGCCTGGTGGGAAGAAAAAAATAAACTACAAACCTTATGCCGTGTCCTTTATTGTTGCATAAATTTAGAGGTAGCTCTTTTTTTGGGTGGTTAGAGAGGTTTTAATTCTGAAATGAAACGTGAGGTGGTGATAGTGTGTGTGAAACTTGTATAAGTGCTCTGGAAGGGACTTCCCTCTCCTTTTCACCCATGGATATACACTGCTCAACACGAGGATTTACTGCTTAACTTGATGCGGAGCAGGGCTGAGACCTGTCTGTGCGCTGGCTGAGCTGCTGCATGCTCAGATCCTTCTGCGAGCAGCACTCCTTGTTACGAGCCCCATGAATTCCAATTTGAATGTATAAGTGTGAGAGACTAATGGCACGACACACTTTAAAGCACATTGAATAGGGTATTGGCTGCCAATTTTGTGGTTTTGGGATTTTTCTGCATTAAAATTTCCCAGTATTTACAATATTGAATGAAAATCCCCTTTTATGTTCCACTTTAGGACCCAGCTTTCAAGTTTCAGGTTGCTGTGTGAGATTTGGATTTTTCAGAGCAGTATATCACTACTTTAGGGCAATTGTTTTGGAGCAGCAGCACTAGCTGAGATTAGTTTAAGGAAACTTTTGGAGATTGCAAGGAATTTTTCTCCCTTCCTATTACAGTGAAGTAGCTCCTAACTTTCTGCTTTATTGGAGGTGAAAGCTTGAGCCAGGGTTGTACACAGGTTGAGGTTTTTGCCCTCCATCGCGTATTTATTTGATTAGGTGTTGAAATGGGCTCGAATTGCTTGAGAGGGAGTGAAAACAGCTGGAAATGCTGCACAACTGAGACTGTTCATCTTTTCTGGAGATACTGTTCTTACCACTTGATCTCATGGTCACCCTAGTGTTGGAGGTGACATCTGCATGTGAGGAGAAGTTTGGGGAAGGTGCATTTGTGCCATAACGTAAACTCTGTCGGTGTCCTGAACAAAGCCTGAAGAGAAGAGCATTTCAAGATGTGCAACGTTCATTACAGGCTTGGGTGGGTGGTGGTGTAAAGGAAAGGAGTGTTTTAAGAGGATCTGATGGAAAAAATGAAAGCTTTTGATTTTATTGCTAGACACAAACATCTCAAACCTGTTTGGTTGCAAGATTTTTCCAGCCTGTTTAAGTTTAGCAAACTTTTATACTGTTGTAACAAGTCCTTAAAATGTGGGGTTTTTTTCTGAGAGAGGTCAGTATTGAGCAATTAAAACACTAAATAAGACTGTCTGTTTGAACACCAGATGCTTATTTTAGCTGCTTTGGAACCAAAATGTGGTTGAGACCTAAGTTAAGTGATTCGGTGTTGTCCCCTCTCCCTTCCCAAGATGTTCCCAGACAGACCCAGCCGACATGCACTACCTGAGCCTGGCTGAAACTCTGTTAATCTACACATTCTTACAAATCCCAAGGGTTTTGTGGCATCTCTGGCATCTATTTGTTCTCTCACTTTGGGGGAAGGGAAGAGACAAAGGACTTGGCTGTGAAGGCAGCCAGCACGCTGACAGACTTTGCAGTAGCACATCAAAGGGAATGTTTTGTTTACTAGATAAGCAAAAACTGATGAAAATTTGGGGTGCAAATACAATGAATTTGCTGATTCTTACCTCCTCCTCCTGATCAGAGGTGGAGTACGCTAGCCATGTAAATGTTAGAATTTAGTCTGTTGTTAGGCTAATGAATAGCTTAATATCAAAGCAAATGTATTTATTCAAATTTACATTCCCTTCCTTGAAGGGATGTAGAATCCTGAGGCATCTTGGTGAATTTCAAAATAATAATAAAATAAAATTCTTAAATTGTGTGGAAGGGAGCCCAGTATGAATACTTGGGATTATCACACCCATTTATAATGGAGAGAGCTAGATTCTGAAGGCTTTAAAGCTGAAATAGAAGTAATCTTCAAGAAAAACGGAGACTTTGTGAAACCTAACAGCTGTCAAACGTGTAACAAGTATTTCTGTAACAGCTCTTTGGACTTGAAATGGTTTTGACTTGACGTTTCCCCCACAGCGATTTGTTGGGTTTTTTTTGAGTTGTGTACTTGGTTTTGCCCCTTTTGGTGTGACAGACGCTAAGTGCGGACACTGCTATGTATAGTCTATCTTGCAATAATGTTTTCTTTCTGTTTTTTAATTTTTTTAAACTATTTTCTTTAATTTATCTGCAGGAGTCGGAAGCTTCAGATCAGAAATATCCCGCCTCACTTGCAGTGGGAGGTAGGAAGTTTATTTAAAAACTCGTATCTGTGCTTAAAACCGTGTTTCTGTTTCTCTCTTTATTCACAAGACTTCTCCCCTTCCCCCAACTTTCACTTGCTTTGCACACACCACCCATTCTGTTCTGGGGAAAAATCCTTTGGAAGAGGGAACAATAGAGCCTTCTAAGCAATTCAGATAACTGCCTTCATTTCTGCTCTCCGAGTTAACCATAAAAAATGTTGAAATGGATTCTTTGGTGAATGCTGACTTCCTGATGCAGTCACTCTTTGACTGAAAGCTTGTTCATTTTGGACCTTGCTGGCGTGTGAGTTCGGTGAGCTTACTACAAGTTCATATTTAAATACTTGGCCAAAATCTTAATAAAAGCAGAAACTGAGTCCAAATACTTTTTTTTTGTTTGTTTGTTTCCCCCCTGCCCTTGTTCCTCTATAGTGATGGCATTATGGCAGATTGTTTGCTCAGGCTATTACAGTTATCACTGATAAACTGTATACTCCACAAATTGTTTACACTTCACAAATAGCGTTCTAATTTTTGCAGTAGACTACTGCAAAACTGTAAGAAGAGTTGTATTTTCTTTACTGTGTTTCTTGCATTGTATGTGTTTAAAACATTGTTTTCCCTCTTTATTAGCAGTAAGTCATCCTTTTGCCTGGGAGAGATAGTGGAGGGTTTGAGGATAAAGCTCCAGTAGGGTTGTACTCTGAGCAGGTTTGGTTTGCCTTCTCCACATGACTTTCTATCTGCAGCTCCTTTGTTTGCGCTGCCTGCTTGCTTCCTAGCTTTGAAGAAAAAAATAGAGGTTTGCTCTGTCCCATCTAGGCTGTTGGTCACTGGTTTTCTTTAAGATACCAGTATGCCCCACCTCTCATTGCTTCAGTCTGTCCTCCTGGGGTGTACTGTCTGTATAAGCATTTCTTCTGCACCTCCCTCAGCTGAACTGTATCCACCTGATACTCTTCATTTCAAGTTCATAACTGCATTTTTGTCAAGCTTTTGGGAAGGGTAGTAATGTAAATGGTTGGGGGTGATGGATTTGCAAATCACCTTATATTTTGGTACAAACTTCCTCGGAGGGTATTGTGTAGGAACAGTGAGTATCAGCAGAAGCATATAATTCAGAGAAATGCGAATAAACACAGATGTAAGCACTGATGAGTAGAGTAATGCAAAGTGCTTATGCCTGCTTGTCCATCTTTACATGTATGTACCTATAACTGCTTGAGCATTTACAGGTATTTACCCTTTTTCCTATCTGATTCCTGATTTTTTTTTTTTAAATGACTTCCCTCTCCTTTTCTGTTGCTGCAGTTCCTGTGGTGACATCTGGTGTCACAGATGTTCCCTCTGCCTCATCTTTTTAAAAATGTCTTCCTAAAGTTCCCAAGGAAGAGTTAAAATTCTTCTTGCTAACTCCAACTCCTCCTTGCCTGTATGTCGTGAAGTTGCTTGTACAGACCTGAACCTTTGTCTGGCCACAGAACTTGGAGGGATGAGGCCCCCCAAATAACTTCTACAATACTTTTGCATTCTCTTACAACGTCTTGGCAAGCAACCCTGTGTTTTTTTTGACAAACTTCCTAAAGTTTTTTTTCTAAATGCTGATAGTCTTATCGCTTCTGCACTGAGCAGGTAAGTTTTGTATGCTCTGAAAATAATGCTGACGACAAAATACAGCAACTGGTGATTAAGTTCATCAGGGCATTGTCTTAGGTCAAGCTTGCCTTGTACTTTTGTATTTTTTTTTTGTTGTTGTTGCTAAAAGACATTGTAAAAACTTTCTTAGAATACTGTAAGGAAGTTTTGGATGTTTTCTCTTTAAAACAGGTCTTTCTTGCAATGATTTTTTTCTTAGGGAGAGTAAAAGTTGATCCAAGGAGTGGAGATTTGTACTGAAGCAATGTTCTTGCATAATGCTTTTGTAGGGGTGGTATGTGTGTGCATGTATGGCAGCTGGAGCAATTTAACTTAAATTGTTTCTTATAGTCCCTCTGTGCCAATCTTCTTGCCTCATCACTCCTTTGTTAATTGCTTCAATCAAGACTGACTGCTAATGGGTGTGAAATCCTTAAAGCCAAACCAAACCCACTAGTGATAAGGGGTGTTTAGGTTAGTTCAGTCTGTCACCCCTCATGTATGTTCAATATTGAAATACCACACACAGTGCCTTGCAACGCCTTTATTTTTACAGTGGCATAGAGATGTGAAAAGAAAAAAAAAAATTAAGCTTCTTGTGACTTTTTTCCCTCCTAGTACAACTATTATTAGGACTTTGTGATTCTTTGTCATTCTTTGTAAAAGTATTTTCTTAAGACATTAATTTCAACAGAGCCTGTTTTAATTTTACTCTTTGTAGAGAGCAAGTGTTTTACACGGGCAACCTGCAGGTGTGCCCCTGGTAGTCAGGGTGTTCCTCTGGTTTGATGCTTTGCAGCTGCTGTTGTTGCCAGTGGGTGTCACAGTGGCACCCTACTCCACCTGGGGACAGGGATGCTACCAGGGGCTCTGCACACCTGAAAGAGGTGGTTCTTGGCTGGTAACAAATCCCTCCACCCCCCCAAAAAAATCATGAGTAAGGAGGGCACCCATAGTGTTCTCAAATGCAGTTCAGTGGGTTTGGAAGAGCTATATGGAAGCTGGTCCCACAGGAACGTACCTGAAGTATTTGCAGGGTGAAGCCGAAGAGTTCAGGAGCACCTCAAAAGGTAGTATTGCTTCCTAGTTCTCAAAATCAGAAAAATGTTCAGGGGATGAGTTGAAGCTTAATCTGAATTGAGAATTCTTCGAGGTGGATCAGCTGAGGAAGGTGCCCCATGGTTGATATAGGTGCTTTGTTCTCCATGCAGATGGAAGCCTGCTCCTAAGATTCATGACATGCTGGAGTAAATGTTTCACAGTTGTGTGTTGCCTTATCTTTCCCAGAGGGATGTGCACCTATTTAGTAAAATCTAATGCTTTTAGTAGCGTGGAAGAGAAAACATTGGACTTCAGAAACTTTGTCTTCCCCTCTGAAGAAACTGGATGTCCTGAAGACTCGTGTGAGGCAGGACACTTGACCCATAGTTATTCCATGAAGACAGGGAAATGAGGAGTGTAAATAATTATAGCCTAACAAGCATTTATTAGTAAGCATTTCTGTAAACTCAGTGCACAAATTCAGATTAGCTATTTGGTTTTATGGATGTCTTCTTTGCAGAAAATATTCCAGCTATTTTTATCTTCATGTAGGTTTAAGTTACTGAACAACATACTGACTCTTAAGAACCATTTGTAGCAACTGGATGTGTAGATGTTTCCTCTGAGTAATGTAAGAGTTCACTGCATACTTGCCAAGGTATAAGTAAAAAAGGTAGGATAACCCTTTTAGACCATATTCAGTGTTAAGTGGTAGCAGAAAGGCTGATAATGACCTGCTGTAATCTGCTAAATTATTACACTGAAACAAAGCCACTCCTGAAAAGCTGGTACAGTGCAGCTGTAAAATCATAGAATTCTAATGTATTCCAAGGCATTCAAGGTTAAGTTTGTAAAGAACTTCCCTGGCAATTAATTTGAACTTCACAAGAAGATTTTTGGCATGATTCTACAGATGCCTGTACCTGTGGGTTAGGTGCTCTTGTTAGTACTCCTTGCTCAGCTGGGGAAGGCTGGTGTGGAGGGAAGGCAGTATCTCTGTCTGAACTAGGAAAATTTAGGACTCTCTTCAGACTGAAACTGGAATCTGGGCTGGTAGGGGCTTATTCAGGATCACCTCCTCTACTCAACCAGGAGGTTATTTGCATTTTTCCCCTTACCTCACTGGACTGTCTTGGTTTGAGGACTATGGATCAATGCCCGTGTTCCATCAGCACTTCTGGAAACTATCTTCTTCCTTTTTTTTTTTTCTGCTTGCATATAAACTGCTTATAGAGTCTACCCTAATCATTCAGTTATTTTGAAGGATGTATGCATGAACAATTTTATTCTTAAATACATTTGTTTCACATGTTAAGAATTTTATTTGATGAAGCAAGCCCTCAAACAATTAATACACCCTCTTTAGTGATAGGAGGTGAGTGTAATTTCCCCCACCTCGTTTTCTCTCTCCTTGCTCATCAAATGCAATGTCAAGATTGATGCTAAGAATCATAAGTGAAGGACTTGGCATGCCACCTTTTCCCATTCTTCATACATACTGGTCTAATCTTTCTCACTGGCCACAAGCACTCTGGCTCTATGCTCTCTGCAGAAAAGTAAATGGATCTCTTACAGATTGTGGTTCAGGAAAGTAACATTCTATTTTAACTCTTAATTTGTAACCGCAAGTAATCTTTCACTTAGCTTATGAGTACTCAGCCCTGGAGGTGTATTTGCAAGATTAAACAATGTGCCCTCTAGAAGGAGGTCTAGGTGTTGTGACTTAAAACTGAAGTACCTAGTCTTCGTTTCTGATTCAACGTGATGGAGACACAAGTAGAGTTCTCCTGAGAAGGATCTGTTGTGTGAAATGTCACACTTGTTCTTTCTTTCCTTTAAAGGATATTAAGACTAGCTGCTTCAGTGCAGAAGATGCTTCAAGAGATATACTTCACAAATATTTTTTCCATGTTTAGTGAATAAAGTGCTAAAGAACAGACTTTCAAGACACAGATGGTGCCAGAAACAGCACTTGCTGGCTCAGCAGGAAGGTAGCTGTTGAAGAGTTCCCACTTATCTTCCATGGGCTCAAGTCCTTATCAGTTTGTGTGGAGCAGATAAGCAGATACAGTGTTAATGAACTTTGTAACCAAAAAGATAGACTAAAAGCCCAGTCTGTGGAGTGTGAACCTGGTGAGTGAGCAGAGAAGCAAGAAAAAAAAACCCCATTGTAAATGTGTATTCCTAGCTTTGCTGTGAGACTTGCAGGTTGATTTGGGGGACAGAAATGTGTGGGAAGGGAGGTCTAATTTAGCTCTTCAAAGTAATGTTACTAAGCAGGGTTTGCTTTTTCTCACTTTTTCATAGAAATCAAAACCAAAGTCTTACAGTTATGCTGAGACCTCTGAGGTTTTAGATTGTTCTCCAAGCAGAAGTAGTAATGGAAAAGTATTTCTGTATCAGAGTTGCAATGTGAGTGCAGGCTCTGCACCAAGATTTCTGTGAAGGAAGGAAAGTTTTGATCAGCTTCCCCCCATCTGTGTATTTTGTAAAACAACTTTCAGTTTCTTTAAGAAAGAATTGAAGCTGATTCTGGTTGTGAGTAAACCTCTTTACAGTGCACATATTTTTGTCCTGAGGATCTGTAGTAGCTTGTGTTTCTGCTTTGATTAAGATATCTGAGCTGTGTAGGGTAGGTTGTTTTTTAGTTGTTTGGTTGTTTTTTGTCTAAAGATGCAGTGTAAAAAGTAATCTTCCTGAATGGAACCTACTTATGATGCAGCCGATTCTAGAATACCGATGATATGAAGAGGACAGGTGGGGAGCTTTGGGCTTTAAGAAAGGAAAAGAAAAACACAAAACCATTGCAATTAAGAATAAATTGGGATCATACAAAGCAGATGTAAAGGCAAGATGCAGGAGTGAGCTGAGCTACCATGAAAAGAATTTTAGAAAGATGAATCAACAGTGAAGGGGTTTAAAATGTATTGAAATACGATCTTTCACCTCAAGCCTCTTCCAAGAATCTTAACTTAATGTAGTGCTATAAAAGTAATGTATAGCTATAAAAATGCTAGCAGAATGCTAAGCATGCACAAATTATCTGCTGCTGCCTGCTAGGTGTGGGAATCTCTGGTATGGATCTTCAGTTTTCTGTTTGTTCTTCCATGAGTGTGCTTCACTACATACCAAACTGTTACACCAAGCCAGTTACTACTAGTCCTGTTCAACAGGAGACTTGAACATTTATAGTCTTCTCTGCAGCAGTATTTTACATGTTTGAAAACCTCATATTTTTAAGGGAGGGTTAAGGAGAGAGTTTTTTAGTCTTTTTTCAGGGCTCTTATTTCTAGGCAATGGATTGTTCTTAAGTCACTCACACAGGAATGTCCCATGGGGCTTCCTCAGAGTAGTTTCTGTAGTTTAAGATCGCTTTGAGCTCATATCTTGTTCTCTGGTACATTTGCACTCCATTTCAGCCATGCGCTGTCTTCAGATTTAATGAACTCAAACCTGATGTAACACTAGACGTGATGTGGTGGTCCCTGTAAACTACGAAACAGCTTGTTAGCTTGACCGTGGGCTGGCAATGACTGTTACCTGGCAGTGATCACAGGGTTAACGTCTCACCTGATGATGTCGTGTTGGCTGTACTTGTCTTATGAGCCTGTTGTAGGGGACAGCGTCAAAAACTTTCTGAAGAGAGATTCCCAACACACATAGGCTGTTAATTCTGTTATAATGAGATTTATCAAGAATTATGAATATCAAGCAAAGACTGAGTGCTGATTGCGTGCTTATATTGATGCTGACTACAAGATAGTGGGTAGACCAGCTCCTGGGGCAATGCAGAGTCCCTGGGCAGCACTGTCTCCTCCTGTCTTGGATACCTAGAGGAGAGGTGATTGCCTTTGCTCCTGTACCACCAAAGAGAAAAGAGAGGATAGTGACTTTTCCTTTCTGCTGTCTGACCTGGTCCCCACACTCTGTATTAACTAATTTGGGTTTTTTTTTTGCCTGAGCTGCATGTATTTCCTATCATCTAGCTGGGCTTAGCAGCAGGTGAGGCAATCTGATATGGGAAAGGGTCTGTGTCTGTGGCAGACCACCCAATTTTGTGCTTAAAACAACATCCTGGCTTATGTTGGGATTTTAATTGCATGGCTTAATTATAGAAGGTGATATTTACAGGTATATGTGAGGTAATAAACACCTTTTGCAGGTGTTCAAAATAGAGTGTGGGAGTGAAGGTCTTTGGGTAAACACGCAAGAAGCATATTTCTCACGTGGAGTGATTTATTTGTACCAGTGTGTTGCCTACAGTGGTGCTAATAATCCTCTTGCAGTTGTTGTAAACAAGGGGGAAGAATCTAACAGTGAAAAGTAATTTGAGAATTTGTCTACAGCATTTTTTACTTTAAAAATAAATCAGGATCTTGATAAAAGCATCTCTATCAACTGCTTTTAATAAACATCTGCTCCCATTTAAGAGTTAATATCCCAGATGTCCCCACTGAAAATGCTTTGCTGTGCTTTCATTTTAGTTGCGGGCTTAGAAAAGTAGTGTTGTTAGTTGATGCGACACTTTTTCTATAGGAAATTGTGTTCTGGTAGTTTTAGTTAAACTAAACAGAGGAGTTAGAGGTGAGGTCAGGTCTCTGGTGTGCTGAGCAACTAGGAGTTATGAAAGGTGGTCTTCCAGCCACAAGAAATAGACATAACACCAGTACAGTGTTTCAAAGAAATTGGAAGACTCACCTGGTTAAAAGCTGATTTGAGGGACACAGTCCACCAGTATCAAAAGTGCTCTTCTTCCAAGATAAGTTGAAAGAATGGGAAGTGAAAGATTCTGGGCTCATACTGCAGGAAATGTGATGTTGAGTGGTTGGTCAGGTAGCCCCTGTAGAGGCAGGAAGATTGTCTGAACAGTTTTTGAAGATGATGCTTTTCGGCCAGATTATTAAGCAAGCTGGAATAACAGTGACTTTGGGACTTGGTGTTGCAATATGTTTCGTTAACCTGGCTGTGGAGGGAGGGGACAGGATAAGGAGTGGAGGGAAGCAACCTCTTGGACCTGAGACTTAATCTGTTCTCATCTAGGTCAAACAGGTTTGATTCAGTGAGCTGTCTAGAACTCTGTTTTGAAGTATGAACTGCTTTGGCTGTGATGTGCTCTAATATCAAAACATAGACAAAAGTAAGTTTTAAGTGTTAAATGTGGCTATTCCAACAAAGATGTACAGAAACATTGTCTTTGGAGACTGCATTTATGAGCTTCTATCTTATTTTCTTTCTAACATTCAGTGGGAGAAATAGCTAAGTGAAGGGGTTTTAAAAAAGTATAAGAGGAGATTTCGAGTGACTGTTTGATCAGTATATCTGATCCAACTTCCCCCATACAAATTTGCTCCATTGTCCTGTGTCTGAGATGAGGAATAAAAAAAGAATAATCTGTTTTCAGGACTAGTTTTTTATCATCTAGGATGAAGGAAGGTGCAACCTGTGATTCCCCCTTAACTTCTCAGAAATGTTCTAATTGTTAAACCAGCTGTTAGTGTGCAAGAATTTTGGCATTGTCATTGTCACCATGGAGTCACTTGGCACTGTTAGAACAATGTGTTGCTCACAAGCCTAGAATAATATGGTTGCTTATTTACCCTGTCACTAACAGTGACTCAAAAACTTGGGAAATCTTAAAAGACATACAAAGCTTGCTTGGTTCAAAACACTTTTTGGGAAACCAGCCACCAAATCTTGCTTTTTACTTACAGTTCTAGAAAGATGTCTGTGAAGACCACTCTTCAAGGGCTCAGTTGCTGAAGTCATGCACCCCTTAGCTATAATTTTGACTTAAAGGGAGTCCCTTTAATCATGGTGCAATGTCTTTATCCAGAGTTGTGGTGTGTCCTTTCACAGAATCAGAAAACTATTCAATTTGTAAGGTCTCCCAAAGTCTATGGACCAACTTTCTCCTTGAAGCAAGGTCTAGATTGAATTCAAATGGCATTTCTCAAGGTTTTGTCCAGTCTTGGAAATCCCTAGGAATGCAGTTTGCACAACCTCTGTGTGACCAGCTCTAAGGATAATTATACTGTTAGGATTCTTTTCCTTATGATTCGTGTGAGTATGTCTGCTGTGTCTACCCAAGCCCTTTGTCTCTTGTCCTTCCACCCTGCAGCTCTAGGAAGAGCCTGGCTCTGTGTTCTCAAGGACTTC
This sequence comes from Coccyzus lansbergi, assembly GCA_033558105.1. Lineage (NCBI taxonomy): Eukaryota > Metazoa > Chordata > Aves > Cuculiformes > Coccyzidae > Coccyzus > Coccyzus lansbergi. The sequence continues at coordinate 98,614 of JAUMJK010001331.1, read as the reverse complement.
TGGGGCAGGCTGCTGCTATGTTCTAAGCTGTCTGTTCTTGGACTCAAAACCCTACTTCCCTTAGCTTCTCCCCACTGGAGAGGTACTCCATCCCTCAACTGCCTTGGTTGGTAGCCCTTCATTGAATTCATTCCAGGCTCTCAATGTCTGTCTTGTACTGAACATCCCCAAACTGGATGCAGTACCTATATGATTGATTATCCTGTGGTGTTCAGCATTCATTAACTCTCCTCTCTCCATTGCCTGGGCTCCTGTTAATACTGCCTGGGTTGTTGTTGGTCATCTTTGCTGCCAGGACACAGACCTGGCTCCAGTTCAGCTTGCTGTCTACCAGTAACCCATAAGGTCTTTTCAGCAGAGATCTTTTCCAACCAGGTTGATCTCTAGCCTGTTCCAATGTGCAGTGGATTATTCCTTCCCTGGTGCAGGACTTTGCATTTGTCCTTGTTGAATTCGATTTGGTTGCTGTTGGCCTGTTCCTCTACTGTACCAAGGTCTCTCTGGCTGGCAACCCTGCCCTCTGGCACGTTGACTGTTTGCTCCAACTTGGTTTCACCCCCAAACTTGAGCACAGGGTCTGCTACAACAACTCTTCCGAGTCATTGACAAATTGATGTTAAGCAGGACGGATCATGGAACAACCATTTTACCTGTCTCCAGGTAGAATACTGTCCTCTGAGCCCAACTGTTGTTCATTACAGCATTATTACTGGAAACTTCTGCAAATCTGTCACCTGCATGTATAGGAGGTGAAATGTCTAGGACTGGTATTGCCTCTCTGCAGATAGAACCTAGGCTGTGTGCCATTGCTGACTAAATTTTCTTAAAGAATAATGAAAAATTATTCCATTGTTCAAGCGACCCTTAAGTGAGACAGATCAGAAGTGAAAGAAGGACCAACACACTGCTACTTTTCTTCATTTCACATATAATTGCATGATCTCATTTTTCACTGGTACTCTTAATAGCTTAAAAAAAACCACCAAGGGGCTGCTTAGTGAAAATTGCAGCTTCTGAAAACTCTTTCCATTTTGAAGGCAACCTTGGTTTATCAAGTTGTAATGAAATTCTCCAAGTATGTTTTTGACCTATGAAAGAATATACCTTTTTTAATAAGAAAAGGTGGCCTCTAATCCCTGTCCAAGTTATTGATGTAGCTTTTCCATGTCTTCTGCATGAGAATTTTTTTCCTAATTACTGATGTCTTAAATCTTCCTCACTTTAGTTTTTCCCCTGTGAAATGAGGAACCAGTAGTTCTTACTGGTGTTGAGTCTTCTGTGGAAGGTCTGGTGTTCTCGATGTTAGGGTGCAGCCCAAAATCTCCTGAAGGAATTGGATGTCAGTGCCTTTTTGTGTTGGCAAGTATGAAGTAGCTGGTAAAGCTACATGCTTTTATAAAAAAAGATAACCTCTAAGAGTTCTATAGGTAATGTTATTAAGAAGCTAGTTACTCTTGTGTGGCTCTTGGAGGAGTTCTGAACTAATGTCACCTGCCTGCCTTGAAAGATGGTGTCACTAGCAGGGATTGTGTCTTTAGACTTAACGGTTGTATAATTTGAAAGAATTGAAGGAAATGCATAAGTTGTTCCTCAGGCAATAGTAGGAGAAATGTTATGAGCTCTTGTTCATAGTAGCCAGAGGAATAGAAAAATGTTATCTTTGAGTGGCCTCAATAATTCTTTCCTAAATCCTCTCACTCAGTTTGTGCATAAAGAACATAAACCCAACAACACTGGGTCAGAAAAAAGGTTTATGTGTAGCCTCCTGCTGTGCCTTGGGAGGGGTACAAGGATAAAGATGATATAGCGATAGCTCTCTGGACCAGTTGCTGGCTTTCAGTATTTTGCAGCCCTGTAACCTACTGACCTAGAAATGGTGCCTTTGAATGTGAGAAATTCATCTGCGGCTTCTGTGAATGTGTTCTTGAACCAGTGGAAAGTCCTAGCACCCACAATATACTGCAGTGAAGAACTGCCTGCTTTTAGGGCATGTTGCAGGAAGAACCATCTCATCTCTCATGCATTAAACTTCTGCCCCTCAGCTCCCATACTAGAAGGAACAGTGACCAGTATTAGCTTCATGACCTCTTTTTCCCCCCTCTTGACTTCCCTTATTATTTTCAGTACCTTTATTCCTCAGCCATTTGTTTTCCAGGCTGAAGACCCTACTCAGTTGTTTGTGTGGAAGCTGTTCCCGATCCTTTGATTCTTTGTCCCAGTCTTGGAAACTCTGCTAAGCGATTTGGAGATATGGGACTGAATCTGCACACAGTGATGACATTCACTTCAGGTTATTTCACTTTTTGAAGGTTTTTGCTGTCGGACCCTGTTTATGACTTGAGTTTTGCTCCTTTTTTTTTTAAATTAAAAATAATGCTGCAGTGAAACTGGTAGAAAGCTAATCAGTGCAATGGGGCTTACTGCTTATGTCTCATGAGATCAGCTGACTTTTCTTTTTTTAATGACAACCGCTGAAAAAATTGGCATTAACAGAGGTGCAAGTACTTCTCTGGGCTCGCTGCTGATTGACAGAAAATGTTACATTTGAATCATATGCGTACCGCATGTTGACCAAACTTCATGCAACCGGTTCTTGTGTGGAGAGAGGGAAAAGAAAAGGTGCTCATGTCTAAGGAGGGTGGCTAGTTCCAGCCCCACTGATTCCATGAAGCAATGGTAGTCAACACATTTCTCCTCACGCTCACGGTTTAGGGTGTGGGGTGGTTTTGTCCCATTCATTAGACAACTGGAGAATGGTTCTTGGGCTCCATCTTTGAGCAAGACTGCTGAGGTTGCTGCTAAGGCTGTGGTGCTGCTACTGCTACAAGCCTTCTGCTTCATTGCTACTTGTATGAGCATGCAGCTTCACTGCCTCTGCATTCCCTTCCACAGTGACTGTTTTGGTTGCAGCCATTCAAGACTGAGGCCCCATCTGTGCCTTTTCTCACAGCTCCTACGTGCTTTCATCTAGTGTTACAGGGGGAAAAAATGAGTTATTGCTCAGGTGTGCTGGGAAATGGAACAACAGGAGCTCAGCTGCAGAACGTCCAGCAGAAAGAGGGAGGCATGTGAGTAATATAAGCAGTGAAGCCACTGAACCAAGCAAGAGGGACTGTCACGGGCTTGTGGGAAGGGAAGAGAGGCCAATGCAGTCTGCACCTGCACGTTGCTGCTTCATCCAGCAGCTAGTGCTAACTGCAAGAGCCTGGCTGCTGTGGTGGGTCAGGTACTGGTGGCTGGGTTGAGACCTTGGGAAGTGGCAGTGAGAACGTGAAGAACAGGTAGGAGATCTTTAAGATCTAGGTGAACACCAACTGACTGAAAAGCTGCTGAGCTGGGGAAAAGGAGATGAAGTTGTGTTGATGCATTTCCTTTTTTTTAAGTTTTTGTGCTATTCTGAAGCTCCTTCTGATCTTGTGTCTCAAATTTGGTAGCCAAGTACATGTGGGCAGGGAGGAAGGGAATGTAACTTGAAATAGCTCCCCTATTTTCAGACGCTTTGGATATTGTGGCAATCAAAAAGGGGCATGTGATTAAAAGCCATCAAAACCACTTCCAAGCACATGCCTTTTAGTGGAGCAAATGATCAGGATTTTTAAAATATAATGCAAACAGGAAATCACTCTGAAAACTGTAGCCCACCATTAATGTAGCGAGAAGGAAGGTATATTGAAACTATCTTTGCAAACAGCTGCCTTGTTATAAAGCCTAATAGGGGGTTGAAGGCATGTGTAAGAAACAGATCCAAATCAACATTTCTTGGGACACCTTTTATTGAGTGTTGGGGTTTTTTTTGCTCTTGGTAATAGAGTAGGGCTGTTATGTGAGTAGTGGAAAGCTATTCATGCAACACTTTCACTTATTTGCTCACATAGTTCCCTTATGGAACTCATAGTTATCCAGTGTGAGCAGCAATCAGGCCAACCTCAACTATGTCCTCTGAAGTGGAGGGTTATAATGATGTGCCAGTGGCTTCTAGGTAGGTGTTCCTCAGTCCTTTGCACTGAATATATAAATAAATCTGTGGCCTTCATCTGACTGCGTATAGCAGCTGTTGACCTTTTGGATGTGGTCTGAGTCGCGAATCTGCTGTCTGTGTTCATCTGTGCTAGTGTCCTTGTCTAGAACAGTGGGTCTTTTGTCTGAAAAGCTTTTGCGTGCTACCTTCTGAGCACACCTTTCTTCTTCTTGGCATGCTGCTTTCTGGTAATGGTTTCTCTATCTAAATGTGTAGAAGTCTATGGGAATGATTCACGTGAGCTCACAGTGAAATCATATTTATTATGTCCCAACTGCAGGACTTTTTGAGTACGTCACTTCTGTGGACCTGCAGTGTTCTTGCAGGAAATGTGGCCTCAGCTTATCGTCCCTAGCTTTGATTTGTGGGTATTAGCTATTGGTTTATGTTACTATTGCATGCTGGGATGACCAGTTAAGTACTTGAGTGACTGCATCTTTATAGGAAAACAATTGCTACCCCAGCAGCAAATTTTTACTCAGCCTTTTATTCACATTCAGTGATCAGTAAGTGTTGTCAACCATGAGTAGATTTGGGTTTCGCACCCAGTAGACATGTGTTCCTGGTGACATCCTGTTTTTTCAATTGTGTAGTAGAAGAATCAGTGTGGTGGAGGGATACTGAGGACTTGAAATGGCTTCGTGTCTGGGGTTGCAGTGAGAGTGAGCAGAGGGAATTGATTGGTCCCACACTTTTTTTTTCTGCCCAGGGAGGTAGTTGAGTCACCTTCCCTGGACGTGTTTAAGGGACGGGTGGATGAGACACTGGTTTAGAGTTTGATTGGAATGGTTGGACTTAATGGTCTAGTGGGTCTCTTCCAACCTGGTGATTCTACGATTCTAGATTAGAGATTTGGACTCTTCTGACTGAACACTATCCAGTGACTTGTGACAGACTACAAACACCTTTAGGAATGCCTGCAGAGGACTGTGTTGCAGATATGAACTTCTGTTAGCTATGCTGTATGTATGCACTACAACCAGTGCTCAGATCTCTGGAGTAGTGTGTCCAGTTCTGGAATCCTCTACGTAAGGATATGAAACTGTTTGAACTGGTCCAGAGGAGGCTACGAAGATGACTCTGTTATGAGGACAGGCTGAGAGAGGTGGGCTTCTTCAACCTGGAGAAGAGAAGGCTGTGAGGAGACCTTATAATAACCTTCCAGTACCTGAAGGGGCTACAAGAAAGCTGGGGAGGGACTGTTCACAAAGGCTTGTACTGCCAGGAACAGGGGCAATGGGTATAAACTGGAGAGGGGCAGATTTAGACTAGATATAAAAAGGAATTTCTTTGCGATGGAAGTGGAGAGGCCCTGGCCCAGGCTGCCCAGGGAAGCTGTGGCTGCCCCATCCCTGGAGGTGTTCAAGGCCAGTTTGGATGGTGCTTGGGCAGCCTGAGCTAGTGGGGGGTGTCCCTGTCCATGGCAGGGGGGCTGGATGTGGGTGATCTGTAAGGTCCCTTCCAACCCAAACTGTTCTATTACTACAGAAAGTATCAGAAGATAATCTTGAATGTTTACTAGCTCAGGAGTTGAGAGGAGGAAAACATAAATCATCTGGTGTCGCTGCTAAGTGTTAGAGAGAAATGCTCATGACTTTCACTGCTTTGCTACGTGACTTAACTTCTAGTCCTAACTGGTGTCCAGCGATACCTTTGGACTCCTTAGAAATGCAGGTGTTGGTGATAGTTTTGTGTGGCCTCATGTTATGAAAGTAACTTTTGTCTTCGTTAAACAGTTAGGAGAGCTGTCAAAGGTAGTGTCCTTACCTGACTAATGAAACTTGGTAACCTGCTTCAACAGGGAAGAGTGGTTTTATTGACAAAATAAAAGCAAGCTGTGTACTGCTTTGTTTGAGCTTGTTAAACTATGGTCTTGCAGCCCTCCCCAGGTTGTGCATTTTATTCATGTGTTGGCAACTGCCCTTCGTGCCTTACTCTTTAAAGTCGGCAGGCAGTCCTCTCTTCTCTGGACTCGATGATCCGGTGGGTCTCTTCCAACCTGGTGATTCTACAATTCCATGCTTTTGGCAAGTTGCTGTCTGTTGCAAAAGCAGAGACATGAATGACTAGCTTTCTTCTTACATTAGGAATGCTTGAGTTTCTGTGATCATATATACCTGCGTGCCAAGTTCCTATTAATTTGCCAGCACCAGCCTATTGGTAGCCACTCTTCAGTTTAGTTTTTCAAGTGTACATTGTGAAACTGCTCCTAATTTCTCCACCATTGAGCCAGTGTGTTAATGCAGCTTCAGGGAGGTAAGTCAAGCAATGGGTGATTGAGATTATAATGCTTAAGGCATGTTAGAGCTGCAGCCTTCTCTGACTACATTGTTTCTAGTCCTTCTGTGTGGTATTAGCTTCTGAGCTTTATGGGATAGTAGTGTCCTGCTTCATGTAGCTTGTTAGATGTCTGTCATATTCTTTATAAGCAGAGTACAACACTGATGCTTTTTTGTTGCTGCGAGACCTGCGTTTTTAGTTGTTTTGATGGGTATGTCATGAATGGAGAAGAGACCAGAGGCTTTGAGATTAGAGAGGGAACTCATTGGGTCTGTCTGGCCACATGTGCTTGGGGTAGTGGCAATCCTGAAAATTTCACTGGCAAGGCCAGGCTGCTGATGCAAAGCTGCTTGGAGCTGATCTGAGGCTTCTTCAAGGTAGGAGGTGGTGTCCTGGGCTGAGAGGCAACAAGTTTGTTTCTGATGGCAGAGCTGCTTGGGATGATCTCCTGTCAGAGACTGCTGCTGCTCCTGAGAGCATCCTTTGCTGTGCTCTGCACCAGGCAGGCTGCTATGTACATGTAAATTACCCTGTTAGTGTGGCCACAAACAGGCAGTTCTGCGGTGTGTGCATATATTGAACTATTTTTAAGGCTTTAAAATATATTTAATAAACATGCATATTACTGGATTAAATGTATAAATGAATAAAATGTGGAGATTCTGACTTTCAGCAGAATTTGCCCCTTTCAGAGAGGGAGGTGGTACAGGTTGTGTGAAATGGTGGAGTGAAAGTAAGGTTATATGATGTTTTCTGTACTGATGCCATAAAAATTGTGAAGTGAGTAGCTTGTATACTGCACTGTAACTAGAGGAGTGACAAGTCTTTGAGCTGCAGTGGCATTCAACCCTTTTGCTCTTTGGATTTCTTGTTTTAGTGTAAGTAAATGCAATGAAAAGCAACCAATAGCTGTTCCAGCAGCACCTTGACTGCTTCCTAGTGTGTTTGTGGTAGAAAAAATGGTCTTTTCAGCCTTCCTACTTCTAACCAAAGTTCACATGGTTGGGTTTGGGACAGAGGAAGTTTCCGTTTTGCAAGTAATATAAAAAGTTATTTTCAGTCTCACTGGGAAATTTTCAATGAGTAATGATGGACCTAGTATGTATAAACGTAAGAGCTGGCACCACTGCCTTTCCTGTCAGAGCCGCATGCGTATGCAGCGAAACTTTAAATACACCTACTGACTTCTGCATCGCATCGGCTCGGCTCACTGTTGCTCCGTTGGGACGTGACGGATATATATTAGCTGTAAAAGTGAAGAGTGAAGTTCTTGGAAGTGTTGAAAACCAAATACTTTAAAGTATTTATCTCAGGTGATCTAATTGGAGCAAATAAAGGTACCGACTTCCTTGTGAATTTACTTTCAGTCAGGCAATGGTACATTTCCCATCAAGTGAGGGATCATTTTAATAATAGGTTTCAGGACAGTGATACAATCGCATTCAAACTATGACTAACAAGCTAATTATAGATACTGTATATTCTGCTTTTCTTTTTGACATCTTAGACTTGGCAAAAGAAAAATGCAGGTTATAAAAAAATTTGAAAATTAAAGTCTGTAGTTGAGTTCCAACATCTCACGTACAGTTACTTAAACTTTAAAAAATGCTTTTAAATAGCTCTCCCCAGACTGTTAGTCTGATGCCAGATGAACAGTTTAGGGGTATTTCTACAAGTCAGCAGAAGGAAATTTTACTCTGAGATGAATCCCAAATTTTGTCTGCAAAGAAGGCAACTTAAGAACACAAACCAAAAATCCACACACCAAAAAAACCAAAGACCAACAAAACCAACTGCTTTTCTTCTGCTTGTCCTTAAACCTGTTAAGTAAGTGTTTTTATAATGTTATCTGAAATGGAAGAATGATTCTTGTCTATGAGTTGTCTCTTTGCCTTCCTCCTTGTGAAATATTTGCTATTCACCAGTTCAGTTTCTTTCTCTGAGCTGAGAAAGAAGAGAGCGAAATAATAAGCTTTCGTTAACCTACCTGTTTCCTAACCCTTCTGGTGCTGATATTGGTGGGAAAACAAGTGTGAGTGATGCACAGAGTCCTTCTGCACACTGCGGTTTTCTTAGTAGGCAATTTTGACTGTGGCGTCTAGGTTTTCAACTCACTCAAACTATTGGGTGAGATTTCATACTTGAAGGCTTATTGCCCCAAAATAAAACTCCTGGTCCATAAGAGAGTGAGAGTTCTCTGTCCTGTCCTGGGTGGATAAGGGTGCTTTGTAATTCACATTTTGCTTTCATTTCAGTTCACTGTTTGAAGAAGCGGCTTTTTTCTTTTTGCTTTCTATTTGCTAATCATGGTGGTTACAGGCTAACGTCCTTATGTAATGTTCCCTGGATGCTGATGGGCCTTCTGGCATTTGTAGGACGTGTAGCTTTCTTGGGGTTCTTGTTTCTATCAAATAACAGGGGCAGGGATGTAGAGGCAGAGGGTACCTCTTATCCTTGCCCTGTTTGCTCAAGACCAGCATCCATTCACACAGGTATGGGGAAGATCTTTTCTGAGCTTGAGCTGAAGAGCCTTGGGACTGTGTGGATGGAGTTTAATATTTTTTTGTGAAATCCTGGTGCCAAAGGTGTGTGTAGTGCTCTCCAAATCATGTGATAGCAGTAAACTGAGGATACAGAGACTGCTATCACAGTGGCAGTGCTTGAAGTTACGTATATCTTGAGGGGGTGGGGGAGTCCTAAACCTACTCTCTTTTGGGGAATATGGAGAATTAGTAGCTGGAACTATGCAATTATGAGTCTTTATTCCACTGAAATTGGTAGTTCTTCAGATCCCTTTGGCTTCTTGTGCTACTAGTAACGTGACTTTTTTTAAAGCAATAGAATCATAGAATCACCAGGTTGGAAGAGACCCACCGGATCGAGTCCAACCATTCCCATCAATCACTAAACCATACGCAGGCATAAGAAATATTTATGAACAATGTTTCAAACAGTACTTTTGACTTAGACTACTTCTTCACTAGCAACTTTGTGAATGCTTTCTACGACTTCAGTGTAAAATTCCTGTTCCCATTGCATTTTAAAGAAGACCCAGATTAAGTTTCTAAAAGCAAAGAAATATTTTCTCTATGACCAGAACTGTAAGGAAGTTTTATATTGTACTCGTTAAAAGAGGTATTCTTAATACAAAGCCTTTATATTCTGTGCTAACTCAAAACAGGAATCTTTGAATGTTTGATAAATATCAGCATGTATATCAGCTATACACAGGATCCAAAATTATTAAGACTTGAAATGCTATGGCTGTCTTGTGAATAAAATGTAATCTACCTAATACTCAACACCTATCAACTATTTGGTACATTAAGAATGCAGAGGTTCACAAAATTGAATATAGAAGAGGGAAGTGCCCTTAAGTGAGCTTATAACTCCCAATTCCTTATCTACTACTACCAAGTAAAATAAAAATTATTGGCACTACAGATACTTCCTGCAAAACTGATTGTGGGTTGCATCATTCCGCAAACCACTTTTGGAATCAAAGTCTAATGTGATTTAGAATCATAGAACAACCAGGTTGGAAGAGACCCATTGGATCATTGAGTCCAACCATTCCTATAAAAAACCATGTCCCTCAGCACCTCATCCACCCGTCCCTTAAACACCTCCAGGGAAGGCGAGTCAACCACCTCCCTGGGCAGCCTCTGCCACTGCCCAATGACCCTTTCTGTGAAAAATGTTTTCCTGATGTCCAGCCTAAACCTCTCCACCAACAGCTGACAAGAGCCATGATCTGTCCTGTACCAATAGGTTATGCTTCCTAGAGGCCTGATCCTGCAGGTTTTCCCCTCAGGCAGCTATGTTTGCAGGCTATAGAGAGCAGAGATGGGCCCCATTTCTTGCAGTTCTACCTTGTTGTGTTCATGAAACTGCTTTTCTCACTCCACTGCATGTGTTGTTGCTTAACTATCCTTCAGCTGGTCATAACTAATTTATAGAGATCAGCCTGTTATGCGATATTTGTATCCAGTGTCAAGGTATGGTGATCAGCCCAACAGAGGTAACTTCTGTGGTAGTGTGTATTAACTTCTCTTCTCCTTTATTTTTGCTAGCAATTCATCTCGTAGCTGCCTCTTGCACGCTTTTGTGGCTTTGGCATATCTAACAGCATATCTTGCAGAAGTGTTGTTTTTCATTTCCTTCTGAGAGGGGTCCAGATGTGGCAATGCTGTCTAAGGAAATCCTGCTGCTTGACTCTGGCTGCAGCTATAGGGGTGTCATTAACAGGGTCCTGGCTCCATTCAGCTGTCCTGTGCTATTGTAGTTGTCTCCTCTGCTGTTTATCTGTTTACCAGTCCACCCTGCCGCATCTTATTGGTGAGAAGAGTTTTTATTCTTGGAAGCAAGAAGACAAAAATTTAGAGAGAAACCATGGGGTGCGAGAACACATAACCTCCTCCTTTCTGCTTGCTTGAGACATAGGATTTATACGGTAATATTGGAGTGTGCATGAATGTTAAATTTATTTCTTATTCCTAATGGTTTCTTCATCAAAACAATTACTGTGAGTACTCGCACTATCACCAAAATGCCAAACCCACAGGGCCAGTGCTCTGTAGGCTGCAGATACTGCGGTGCTTTCAGTTAGCACTGAAGTGGTGTAATCCACATTAAGTCTGTTTTGGGATCATCAAAAATAATTTGAGCAGGGTGTTCGCTAATTAATCTGTCCTGCAAAAGGGCGATGATATATTTCAGTGATTTTAGTGGAGTCTGGGGTTGTGTGGTGCAAGACTCTCTATAAGTAAAGGTATTTCTCGTTGTGGCTTTCTAGTTTCTAGGTGCAGGATACTATTTTTTTTAATATTACTGAAGTGTTGAGCACTTAGAGATTCTTTGTGGTGTCCTTTGGGTCCATTTTGTGTTTAGCAGCTCTTCATAGCTCTTGCTGTTATACAGTACTCTAATATATCTGTGCTCCTCACGTTGTAAGCTGTGATATTTCATTACGAAGGTCGCCCACGTCATCCTCCTCTGCTTTCTTTGGGCTCTGCTGCAGCTGGTGGGGCTTGCCAGGATGTGGAGATGTGGTTTCCATCTCGTGGAAGTCCTCTGGGTGGGTCTTTAGGCATGCAACCCTCCCTCACATGGGCAGGCTCCCCGGGTCCGACTGAGCCTGAGCTGTTCCTAGAGTGCAAATGCTGTATTTTGTGTGATCTGGGTTGGGAGGCTGCCCATTTGGCTACACCCCTCCCTTCCTCCCTCAGCGATGGCCCAAAATAAACATGCGAAAATTATGTATCCCTCCAAACAAGCAATCAATGAAAATTGCTGTGCTTCCACTAAGATTAAGACTAATCAAAGTGGGCAGTGGTTGCAGGAGCTGGTCTTTGCTTAGAGTTTGTTCTAATGAAGTCTTTGCTGCCCTGTGAAGGCTCGGAAAAAATATGAAATGACACAACCTACAGAAACATTACCACTAATTGCTTTCTCTGCTCTTCTGCTACACCACCATCTCTCTTGGTCTCATTTATTTTAGTGGAAAGCCCTTCTGGTAAAGGGGGAAATTTTGTGTAGGCTAAGTAAGTAGGAGACATTAAGTTTTAGTTGTGAGGTAAAACAGAACCTCTATGGTAAATATACTTTCAAATTGTCATGACTGAGCAAATCCTTAAAAAATAAAGAATTTAAAACCGTGGATTCCTGTGTGGGTCTAATTAGTTTAAGGGGGAAAAATCTGTTTCTACTGGAAGTATATACAGTTTCATTTTATGAAGCTTAGTTTACTGTGTGAATAATTCCTTATAAATATAGCTAGTGATTTAAGAGATGACTCATTAATGGTTTAAAAGCAGTATAGTAAAAATGAAACTTGGTGTTGTGTGTGAGTGCTATTTTTGTCTGGGTGGTTTTTTTTGAAAGTTACTTTGGGAGTTACCTACAGTGGAATCCTTCTAATTTTCACCCTATGGCGTAACTGGGATTGCCAGGCTTGACGATTTTCCCTTTGCCTTTCATGCAGTAGCAGCAAACTGGGAAATGTTGATGTCCAGCAAATAAGTTATGGGCTTAAAGGAAGGGCTAGAATTAAGTTTCTCTTAAAACTATAGTAACTTTGGTTATTTGTAGTAGTTTTACAGTTATTTGTACTGTATTACTACTGTATCCTGTGACTGTATTGGAGTAATAATTAAAAGCCAGTACAATTCTAGCTTCTCATATGTCATCTCTGTGAATGAGGTTGTTGGGTTGCATGACTTATTGCATGCTTTTCTTTCCCTTTGTTTCCTTGGCTGAGCAATTCCACTACTAAGCAGGAATATCCTCCTCCTTGAATATTTGTAATAATCTTAACAAGAAGATAATGTTCAGCTGTCGTTAGTTTTGAATAGAGTTAAAGCTCAGTATCTTTTATTACTTTTTTTTTTGTGTAATACCAGTTCTTCAGAGTGAGATTTGTCTTTATTTGTTATGTAAGTCACTCTGTTTTACTTGGCACTTCACTGAGAGTTTTGGACTTCAAAGCAGTATGCGTATCTTCTAAAATTTGCATCAGTACAGGAAATATAAGTTACATTAGTAAAGAAATGAATTTAAAGTGCTAGTAAAGAAATGAATTTAAAGTGCCACTACCTGTCCATTCTTCCGCATAGGCTTGGCTATGCATGGAGTTGCAGGAAAAAACAATTAACGGAGGCTGGGTTCCGCACCCAAGCGATATATTTCATGAGAATATTGTTGGCTCCACGTCTTCTAGTTAGAAGAATTTAATTCTAAAGATAGACATTTAGGCTGGGCTTAAAGTAACGGGAACCTCAAATTGAGTGACATGTGGGAGGTTCTAAACCTGTCTGCTTTTTGCAGGCTTGCTTCTTTGAATAATCAGGTCTTGAAATCCATAATGCGTGTTCCATTATCTAAGAAATGTAAAAGTTTAGGGTGGAATTTCTGTTAGACTCTTTGCTCACCCCAAAATACCCAACCACGCTTTCAGAACATTTCCAATGAAGATCTAGAGTATTACCTGAAGTTTTAAAATGCACCACTTGCCTTGTATAGCAGTATGTAATGCTTTACTGCTGTGAGATTATAAAGACATTGAGCCATGATTTATAAGCAAGCTATTGGCTTGTTGGATGCTTGGTCTGTTTGACGCAACTTTAACAGATGCCACTGCTAAGTTGATGAGTTTTGTATTATGAAAGTGGTCCTTTTAAATCAATATTTGGCTTCTTTTTCTAAGCAAATTAATTCACTATTAAGAATGCTGTTTTGTATTACTTAATAGCTTGAGGCGAAGTGGAAAAATAACTGAGCAAAACCTTGATTCTTCCACCTTTGTGACTGAATATCTACTTCCCCTTTGCTGCTGCTTCTCTTCCTTGAATCTCACCTGTTCTCTCCAGTCCCCAGAGTGCAGCACTGACCAGCTTGGCTCCCATGTATAAGCACCCCTCTCTGCGGGTCCCGGGGGGATGAGCTGGAGGGCCAGTGGTGCTGGGAGGCTTTGCTCCTGGCATGAGTTAACTGTGAGATTGGAACAGAGGGTTAAAGGTGAGATGATTTGTGCTTTGCATGACAGGGAGGGCTGGGGAGAGGAGGGCAAAGGTAACTACATGCAACACTTGAGATCAAGGTTTTTAGGTCAACATGCAGCAATGTGATTACTAGCACTTTGGGTGCAGAGGGCAGGTTGCCCATGCCCCTCACCCCTGCCTTGTAGGCTTCAGCTGGTTGTTTTTTCAGCAATAGCACATCCAAAAGCTTAAGAGTTGGGCTCTCCAAACCACAGCTACGTGGACGCTTGAAAAACAGCTATGCTGGACTAGTTTCTTAAAATGTAACTTAAGATTTGTACAGATGACCTCAGTAATGGGAGTGCGACTGCATTAGGTGTCTCAGGAGAGAAGCTGTAGTATGGTGATTAGGCCTACATCCCACTCTATTTAAAACAAACAGGCACAGAAATATCTTGAAACTTGGAACTGTTTTCTGTTTTATTCTGTTTTCCTTTATTCTTTTAGTAACGTGTGTAACGCATTCCATACAAGCGAGGGTTGAAACTAACATGTTGTTAGGCAAACATCTGTTCATATGGAAAATTAATAGGGTTTATGTTGCTCAGCAGCTTATTTACTAGCGGAGCCAAAAAGGAGATGTAAGTATCTCAGAATCTCCCCTCTACCCCAGTTGTGTGTGTTTGCTTGTTTTGCTGCTAACAGTGATTTTACACATTGGTTCCTGTGCTGTCCCTATTTCTCTTCCAAAGAGCAGTGCAGTTACACAGGTGATTCACAGCAGAGAAGGCCATATGAAGCTATTAAAGCAGCATTGTGGTTCTGGTAACCCTTTAGAGCCATGTCTGTCCAGATATTGTGCTGTTCGCTCCTGCCTTCCAACCTGTTTGCTTGTTGACCTTCTCTTCTTTCCTGATGTTTGTGTCTGTAGCACTGGTTGTAGTTGTCATAGGTATCTGGAGCGTCCGTAGCGTGGGGAACGTGCTCGTCAGCTCATGCCACTTAAATGGTTCGTTATCTACTAGACTTGAAGAATCAAAAATCTCTTCTTGAAAGTCCTGGGTAAAGTTTCCTGAAACAAAACTTAAGTTAATATCTCAAAGTAGTGCAAATGGTTGACGGAGCCATTGTAGTGTTGTGAAGAGTTTCTACATGAGTAGAAAATTCAGGTGAAGAGATTAATTAGGGGTTTTCTTCAAGATTTGGTCTTCTGACTGCAGTCCTCATAGCAGCTGAACAACTTCTTCCATTACGACTCCGGAAAACATGTGGCAGATAATCTTGATAGCAGTTAACTTGATCTTTGTGTCCAGAATGAGCACAGTGTTCCATGGGCTATGAATTATTACTTGCTCTGGTGTTTCTGCTCCTTGCAAACATGTTGAGGATCCTGCAAACCAAATACTTACAAAGTCGGAAGATTTCTTGGAGGAATAGGCACTGTCATAACTTTAAACTGTGTGCAGACGCCCTTTAGTACCCTTAGGTAGAATGCTGCCTTTCCAGCTTGTACTTTTGTCCTATTAAAATCTTATTCTGTATTTATTGTTGTTTATCGCCATGCTTCAGGTGACCTGCTGCTTCGTACCTTTATGTTCATTTCTATATGTCATATCCTTTTTCCAGTTTTCAGCCTCAACAGGTCAGTGTTTGTCTATTAGACCTTGCCTCTGGCCAAAGCTTTTATTTAACTGCTTGTAGATGACCTAAGCACAACTCTTCTGGCACCTCTGTGTCACTAGAATGGAAGAAGAATTTATATTCAGGTTTCTGTACCTTCATAGTAGCTTCGTGCATCTTTAGTCTTTGTCTTCCTCATTTACTAGAGAAGTGTAAAGCTACTCACTGAGTCTGCCAGTGCTGCACAGCAAAGAATTTGCTTTAAACAGCTCAAATATTTCCAATAAAGGACACTTGCTAATGAATAACACAATAAACCTGTTTGGGAGAGTGATGAGAGATATTTGTGAGTGTATAGATGTTGCTTGGAAGTAGAAGGTTAAGTGTAACACATACTGGGAACACCTTTGTTTTGATAACTATTTCTGTTAATAAATGGGAGTTAGTAGATAATGCATGATTTTACAGCATTACGCTTTGTGATCTACATCTGGAAGTACTGAATAATTTTACAAATGTTGGGTCAAGATAAGACTTCTTGCTTCCTTTAGATGACTCTGTATGGATTTTCATCCACAGATGGAGGATTTATTTGGGTTTTTTTTTTTTAACTGTTGATGGTACTGAAAAGTTTGAAAAATTAGTTGTAGGTAGAACCTAAAATAGAAAACAAGTGGAGAGTGCAAGGACTTTTACAAAGCTCTACTTTTTCATTTGTGCAGACTCTTTATTATTTTTTGCCGGAAATATTTGCTCTTCACTTGAAAGGAATTAATTTAGTCCATTTGCTTTGAGTTTGTGCTGCTCCAGTCCTCTTATGCTGCTTCAGGATTTTGAGTGCTATGCATCTATTTCCTTCCTATACCATCAGAGTAACGCTGAGCTCTGGGGCTGCGTCAGAAGCACTGACACTGCTCCGGTGAGTCACCCGGTAAAACCGAAACAGTCACACGTGACTATTCACACACAAGATACAGGCTCATCTATCTGTAAATAAGCATGTGCTTTTCTACCTTGTTTTTCCTGTAAACTGCTGAAGCAGTAAAAGCGCTTTCTAGGCATGTGCTCTTGACACACAAAGCTAAAATTAGGGCAGTTTGACATCGTCACGAACTCGCAGGCTTCCTAGCTGTCTAAAAAGACACTGTCCTATTTAAGCAACCACTTGAATGGGCACATTTTTTTGGAAAGTGAGTAGCTACTCAGACTTTTTTTTTGTGTTCAGCTCCAGTACATAGAGCTCCCAGTTTTTTCTTCAGTATATGGACAAAGTTAGGTTGCATATCTGCTCATTATGTTCTCAGTGGGCTTTCACAATCTCACTGGGTGAGAGCAGAGGTGGGTTTCCATCTTTGTAAGGGCATCTATGCTCTTTCTTTATGATGTTGGTGCTTTTCTGAGCATTTTTAAGCACTGTTATATCGCGTATAAAGGCATGCTGTTGTCTTTTCATGGTTATTGTCACTGTGACTGAAACTACCTGGGATGTAGTTGAGACCTCATTAGAAGAATAATCAGTTATATTAACTAAAGCTTGTCTATTTTTGACTATGCTTTTCATAGAATCATAGAACAACCAGGTTGGAAGAGACGCCCAGGATTGTTTGATTAAACTGTTCCTATCAAACACTAAAGCATGTCCCTCAGCACCTCATCCACCCATGCCTTAAACACCTTCAGGGAAGGTGAATCAACCACCTCCCTGGGCAGCCTCTGCCAGTGCCCACTGACCCTTTCTGTGTAAAATTTTTTCCTAATGTCCAGCCTGAACCTCCCCTGGTGGAGCTTGAGGCCATTCCCTCTCATCCTGTCCCCTGTCACTTGGGAGAAGAGCCCAGCTCCCTCCTCTCCACAACCTCCTTTCAGGGAGTTGTAGAGAGCAATGAGGTCTCTCCTCAGCCTCCTCTTCTCCAGGCTAAACACCCCCAGCTCTCTCAGCTGTTCCCCATAAGGTCTGTTCTCCAACCCCTTCACCAGCTTTGTTGCTCTTCCCTGGACTCACTCCAGAGTCTCAACATCCTTCTTGTGGTGAGGGGCCCAGAACTGAACACAGGATTTGAGGAGTGGTTCCACCAGTGTTGAGTACAGAGGGAGAGGAACCTCCCTGGACCTGCTGGTCACACCGTTTTTGTCACACTTTTTTTTTTTTTTTAAAGAGTTGAACTAGTTAAGAAAATGAAGGCATCCCATGCTGTTTTTAGCTTGTATTGATGCTGTATTCATCCCATGAAGATTGCTGTACGTCCTCCAGATGTGCTCGTGCTTCAGACCCATGCTGTCCGCTATCGTACCAAATGGTGTTTCCTGGATCATGCAGGAAGAGATTCCTCCAAGAGTCCAGGACTGATTTAAGTACAAAGCCCATCTTAAAGCCTGAACCAGATGGACAGCTTGCTGCGCTCAGGCTGGGAATGGGGATGTTCAGAGCTGGATGTATGAGGCCTGGGGGAAGGGGAGGGGAAGAGAGATTTATTTTAACTAACTGTGAGCTTTATGTAGCTTCCTTCCTTGCTTCCTTTGCCCCCTGCTTTACCTTTATGGCGAGAGCATTCTAGAGAATGGGCTTTTTAAGTTATTGCTGCAACCCAACACAAATGGATGCTTTTTCTCTCAGTCATCCTCAGGGTGCCTGTGACACATGGTGACAGTGGCGTTTGGGTGGCACACAGGACAGGCCAGGGAGAGCGCTGTGCCTCAGTCTCCCTGGTTTGGGGGCAGCTGCCATGCAAGGAACTGATCGAGGACCTTGTGTTCACCCCCCAGCCCAGGAGGAGAGGAAACGCAGTGGCCTGGCAGCCACGTAGCCTTGAAGGCAGCGGAAACATGGTGTGTGGGGAGGGGGATAGGCTGCGCAGCGGTGTCTGTAGGGCAGGGCCAGGCTGTGAAAGCCTGAGGAGACAAGAGCAAGTGCTGGTGTTGGCAGGGTATGGCTTTGTTTTTCTAGATTGCTGCTGAGAAAACAGTGGCAGGGACCTTATGGCCTTTTTGCATCACCCTGCTGTTCAAATCTCCCTTTCCCTTGGTGCATTTGTAACCTGTTTACTGCTCGGCAGATCCACTGCTGAGATGGAGAAATTCCTTGTGCCTCTTCTTTCAGCTCCCTCCTGTACATTCACAGATTTGAGGATTCCCTTAGGCTCTTTTTTTTGCAGCTAGTATCCCTGCATGCCTTTAAGTTTTTTCTTGGGTTTTGTGGGCTTTCAGGGACCCTCATGTTATGCAGATACTTTCAAAGAAGCTTGCGTGGCACATGGTGAGCAACCAGGGCTGTGGGGAAAGACCTGATTGGACTGGTAGAGGAGAGGCAAGAGCCATTGTGGGTTCAGTGCTGGGAAACAGTATCTTTAAATATAATCTGGTTTATTCCAAACTGATTGTCCTTGCAAACAAATAGTATTGTACAGGATTCCTTGATACCTATATTCTTCAAACTCTTGAGTGAATTTTGCTTGTAAGTAATCCAAGATACTTGAGAAAATGAATGTTTAGCCTCTGCACTTCATCATTCTCTATTGCTTTAGAAGCGGAACCAAGGCGTTTGCAAACTGCGCTTTAGTTTCCTTCCCAGCTTGAGCCAATATAACATACAAGTCACACAACATTAAAAGAGACTGGTCTGTAAAGCAGTCCAAATTAAGCTGTGTGTTTTAATATAATGAATAATTCTGAAAACCCTGTTGAATGAGAAATTCATGTCCCTGTTTTGGCATTTTGGATCAGATGCCGAAACAGTGTAAGGCTGGGGCAATGAAAAGAGGAAGAAGAATGTGACTCGTGGTGCATGAGAATATATGTTTTGCTCCACTGTTTCAAAGCTCATAAGCAACAATCTAAAAAGAGAAGAAATACAACTTTGAAAAAAAATAACTTGTGGGTGAAAGGGCTTCCCTCCTCTGTTGGGAGCCAGCAGGCTGATACCCTTGCTGGAGTGTCTACACAGACACTTGCTGGGCAGTGGCAGTGCTCACTTGGTGAGACTTGGGACCAACCCTTCGCCCCAAGTTCTTTGTCTGTCATGGCTCCGGTGGAGCTACAGGCACACATCTGGCTTCCACCTTGGACTTTCCTTCCTCCTCTCTTCTGGCTGCAAGGCGGCCTCTCCCTTCTTGCTTCTCGTGTACCTGCTAGCCACTTTGCTCCAGGGTGTGTGGGCAAAATGAAGCTCTGCCTGACTGCCATGGCCACCACTTCCAGGAGATCCTATGTGGGAAGCCTTGAGGTCTGTTTTAGTTCTTGTGTGCTGTGAGCGCTGCCTTCCCACAATGGACAAATGTTGCGGGGCGTGAGCTCATTTTCATGACACTTCACACAGCTGCACAAGGCTCAACTGCCTTATCTTGTCTCCAGCTTTGTGGTCTTTCTAGCTTTTCTGGGGAAGTTATTGTTGTAAACAGGCATGTGCTTCACGTATATGGTTTTACGCTGGTGTTTCTAATGAGGGAGGAACATTACACACCGCGCCAGTAATGCGCATTGCAGTCGTTATACAGATGGCTGTACCCTCATGCGGTCTGTCTCATACCAGATTTACAACTGCATGTTCATTATTAGACTCAGATCTGTGTACGAGTGGTGTTTGTGTAGCTGCCTGTGTATTTAAGGGTTACACAGATTGTATTCTTGGTAGTGCCTAGTAGGGAGCAACTTTCTTTATTTGACACTTGAAAAAAATCAATCACAATATACTTGTTACTGGGCTTTGCTTTTCTAAAGCCAAATAAGTAAGATTGGCCCCATTTTTGAGGGTCTGGAATATCTGCCATTTCTGCCAAGAAGGGCAGGGGTGCCGAGTTCTTCTGCTGACTTGTTCTGGGCTCAAGAATTTAACTTTTGACATCAAAGTTGTAAAACTACGCATTTTTTAAAATCTGATAGTTTGGTGGTTTGTAACCACTGTTACTGCAGAACTTATATTTGCATGGGGTAGCTTAGAAGGGTAGTTTAGAAGTATACACAATGGCACATTTATTCAGTTTTTATTATTATTGGCCAGTGTGAAGAGGTGATTGTATTTTAGATGAGAAAACATAGTATTTCATTCTCTCCACGCATAATTTGCCAGTTGGAATTTCATAGTTATGGTTCTTGTTAAGCTTGTAGTTGGTCAAGTCCAGAATTTAAACGATTTGTCTTCTCTCTAATAGTTATAAAATGAGGGCTTAATTGAATGGTTTATAGTGACCGATGTCTGCTCTTTCTTCATGGTATAATGAACGAAGGACAAAAATAAAGATAGTTTCCTGCCTGGTATGCTTGTAGCATGTCTTGGGGGTAATGGGCTGGTGATGAGTGCTCAGATTTTGCAAACTTAAGCTTTTTTTTGTAGCTTTAAAGCTGGAATTGCAAGCCTTTCCCTAACTTTCCTAAGCAATTGCAATAACTTTATTTTTCAAAACTGATTACAGTCGAGTATAAGGGATTTTGTAGTCGCTGCTAGCATATCTTAGTGCACTTCTGTAACAAACTCAGGTTGTATTCTGTGGCATTTATGGTGTTGCCACAAGTCGTGAGGTGTTCTTATGTTGTCGCTTGCTGTTCTGCAGTGCTCTGTGTTAAGCTTTTTATGGTTGGTTCTTATTGCTATATTTATAGACTTCAAAAAAAAAGCAATGTAAAAAAATTAATTTAAAAGCAAAAAGGAATCAGTCTCCAAATGTCTAATCCAAACCTCCTCTATCCCTTACAGCTGTGCTTTGCTTCATGTAACCTTAGCGTTCACCAGATCTAGAGCTTTATTTTCCCTTATTCTTCAAACCACTGCACGCCTACTTGATACTTTCTACAGTGCTTTCCATCTCCATTTAAGAGTGCGATTGAAAAACTAAAGTAGGGGAAAACATCTAAATTCTTGTAACATTGCGTTTTTTTTCTTACATATTTTGTATTTTAACAGCAAGTGTGTTTACACAGCTGCCTGCATTCATGTGCATGTCTACTCCCCAGTATGTGAACTGTGCAATAGATGGATGATAATGTTTTGTGCCTGTTCACTCGTATACAGTTTTATTTTAACAAATCATGTTTTGCTTTATATCCCAGTTTCTGTCTTCTAATGCTACATGACTTGCACTTCATAGTTGGCTCAAACTGGGAATGAAACCAAGGAGCCTGCAAACACCTTAGGACTGTTTCTAAAGCAATAGGGAATGATGAAGTGCAGAGTCTAAACATCCACTTTCTGAAGTATCTTGGATGATTTTTAAAGTGAAATTTATTCAAGGATTTGATGGATATAGGTTTACTCTGAACCGGTTACTGATATATCAAATTATATTTGTAGACGTGAGTTTTGGCAGATGATATTTCCCCAGTGCTGAGTGAAATGACTGCAGGCGTTTCCCTTGGCTTCACGCTGCCACCTCCTTTGAGATGAACATCCTTCTCCTAGCTAGTCCTGGCAGGTTAATCTCTTTAGCCAAGTGTCTCTCTGGAGTCCTGGGTTTGCTCTTTGCATACGCTAGTAAGAAGTGTGTGGACTGCTCTGAGGGCATCTCTGACAGGGGAAGTAAAACCCAACTAAAACATGACTCCCAAGGAAGACCTGAGGTCATTAAGTCTTTCCACTGTCTTCTGTGAAGACTAAAGTGTTCAAGCGCAAAAAATATTTTAGTATCTGTTCTACGCAAGTAAAATGGTAGAAGTCTTAAGTGTAAAATCCATAGTGATGTGGGAGGGGTATCTCTAGTGGTGAGAGTCTAAAAGTTGTCCACACTTAAATCTCCAGTGGTACAGATTCAAACACTGACTTGAAATGACTGAGGTGTAGCTGATTTGTACCTTATGCTGGCCAAAGGGACTTGTTTAGCTCTTTAATAGCTCTGGTGGTGGTGATTCATATAGCTGTCTGTTTTCAGAATTTAAGGGGAGCACCTCAAAAGCCCAAACCAACTTTGGTCAAGGATCTAATTCATCAGGCCAACCCTGATTGGAACACACGTGTAGGGTGTCTTCATATACATAGCACAGGGTTTGTCTCTCATGGCAAGATGTACATGAAACCTGTCAGTGCATAGGGCTACTGTACGTGTGTTTCTAAATTGGTCATTCATGATGTTTGTGTTGATATAAAACTTTTCCTGGTAGGCCTGCTCTCAAATGCTGGTGTGAGTTCTGGTCATGTTTAGTCATGTTTGGCTGAGGAGTATTTAATTTTGAATGTGATTAGAAGGCTACTTTGAGCTGTATTTATCAAATAGTTTATACTTATGAGAAGATGCTGAATTTGGTAAACAATACTTCATATGTCCTACCAGACATCAAGATGTCATCATTTAAATGAGCCTATTGTGAGTGAAGATTATTCATCTTGCACCAGTGCTACAGAATTCTGAGATATGTGCTGTGTGTGCATCCCACAACTTATATTTTTATGCCTGAAGCAGCTTCTCATATCAACTTGCTCTATCATGCTCAGAGTCCTGCTATCCTGCAAGTGGGTGGGATGTGAATGAATATGTATAGTATGTTGTGTGTGTATATGCATATACACACAAATATATGTAAAAGAAAGATATGAACTTTTCAAAAATCAGTAGTTAGCTGCAGATGTTCAAGCACAAGCAATTCAATCCACATGTGTAGCAGCAGCAGTGAAGAGCTGCGCAGGAGTGTGGAGAGAAATGGGGCCTGGGCCACCTTTGTGAACAAATATTTTAAATCATTCCGAGGAGGAATTTCTGAAGACTTACATCTGTCAACCACAGAAACCAGCTTGAATGTTTTTCTAAGAGGCTTCTAAGAGAATGTACTAACATGGTTAACATGACAACTATATTTGTACTTGTGAAGTATTTCTGCTTTCACTCTTGCACAGTATGACTGGAGGTGAGCAAACCTCTATCTTCGTATTTTTGTTAAAGCCTGCTTCTAGCATTTCTCTTGAGATGAAAATCCAGATGAAGGCATTGGTGCTTGCACCTTAATGAGAAGGAGGTAGAGGAAGTGGATAATGCTTATTTGTAGGCTTTTTAAAGGTAAGGACTCTTTATGTAACGTAGTCACAGATACAGTCAAAGTGCAGAAAAATCGGGATTCTTTTTTTCTAGAATTTGGATGGAGGTCTCTTGAGTTATTGTTTCCTGATTTCTTGTCTGAAGATACAAAAATACCTCAAGCGCTGAAGGAAGCATTTAATGGTAGTTTTAATGCAGCCAAAACAGTGAGGAATGTTTTCTCATGCAGGTGTCTCTGCTCAGAGATTCAAGTTCCCTGTCAGTGGCATGTGGGCATTTCTCCTAGCTAGATATTGAAAAAACTTATTGAGCTAACTTTTGGGTTTTACTTAAAAGAAAGGAAGGAAAGGAGATTTTCTGATTCTTGTCCCCAGACCCGAAAGCCTGTTGCTACCTTCGAGCTACTCATTACTGTGTGATAATCTCATTAGATCTCTGCAAGTACTCTCCACTGCTCTGGTAAATGTACTGAGGAAAAAATCTTGTCCTAAAGTTTTAGGCAAGACTTACAGAAGGAATATAAACAAACAAAACCCCATAAACAAACACAAAAAGGAACTACAGTTAGAACTGACGTGAGTTCAAGGGAATGATTGCTAGAGTGGAGCAGCTTGTCTATTAGTCACTGGGAGGCTGACCTTTTTCTTACCTAGAAACAGGTTGATGCAATTTTTGTGTCCATCCTATGATAATTCCTCTGAAAGAGGCAAGAATTAAAACCCAGACAAAGGGAAGTCTGGTTGTTTCTGAACACCCAGTAATGAATGTAAAATGAACCCTTTTTACAAGCTTAGCCTCAGAAGACTCCAGTGGTTGAAGTTGGATATCAAGGACTCTGCATCCAAACGATTGCCAGAAAAAGTAGGATCTAAGCTAATTTTTAGAAGTTAAGTTCATCTGTGATTATGCCTGGTATGCACTTCAGGGGCTGTTCTGTAATCCAGGTTAAGGGACATGGTATTGGTGGGAGACAATATAAGAAACAAAGCTAGTTTATCTCCTAGTCACCACCTATCTGTATTTTCAGAGGGCAAGTCCTTTGTTGTATTGGAAAGCATAAGAGCCCTTATTAAACATGAAGAGGACACACTCTGTGTGTGTTGTAGTGTGTGAGGCAAAGTGTCTGCCTTAATTGTGCTTTTGTTGCTGAACCTCCTAGAACCCAGCCTGGAGGATGACAAAAGGAATGTCTGCATTGATTCCCCCCTGCCCCTTCTAGGGAAAGCTAATAGCATCATCAAAATATATTTAACTATCTGCTTCTTTCCTGTGAAAGCTCACAGTTATGGATAAGGTTACATGCAGAAGTCTTCCTGCATGCCAGTTGGGAGTAATAGTGGATGACTTGGAGCCCGCAGCTAAGATGAGCATGTTGAAGTGTCTGTTTACAAATCAAATATCGGCCTGGCATGGCCTGCCCTGGCAGCAGAGCTGTGTGCACGCTAAAATTAAAGAGGAGGCTGGAAAGGGAGACATTCCTCGTGTTCTGGGGCTGGTGTCATTGGTTCAGCAGCATATACCGCTACTGCGCTGCTGGCACGGTCACCAGCACAAGTACAGTGGGACATTGTGAGCTGTTGGGGAAGAGCTCAACAATAAGGGGCTGGAAAAGACCACTTTCCATAGAGAGGTTTTTAGAAAGCTGAATATTACCAAAAATAATTTCACAAAGCTATATAATCTGAAAAGCAACTGAAGTGACTGCCCTTGATCTGCTGCCAGACCTCATAGAGGTATTGCTTTCCACAGGCTGCTGCAGCGCACTCGACCGTGTTACCCCATCTCATAATTTTTTTTTTCTGCCATAGCCGAGCTTTCTATTTATGCTAGCTTGAAAGTTAAGCATGCTCTTGGGTAACCAGAGGGAAAAGGAATTTTACTGTTGCTATGTGGAAGAATGGCCAAATGTTTGCATGTATTTTTGGGGTGATACTAAGTGTTTAGACATTAAATTCTCACAAAGGTTCCTCAGGTTTCTTACCCAGCCTACAGGGCTGGCAGCAGCTCTTCTAGTGGTGATGTCCCTGCTGCCAGGGACACTGTGATATCCTGGAAGGAACAATATGACAGCCTTTTAATCCGAACCTCTGAAATCCATTTGAAGTCAAAGACCTTAACTCTTGGTAAGAGGTTCCCAAAGCAGTGAGGCTTTTAAAGTAAAAAAAACTATCTGGAAATGGGATATCCTCAGATTCTTGTCCTGCTTTCCAGTTAGGAGCATTAAGTCTGCAGAAAGGTGCTGGCACAAATGCCTGTTCTAATCTGTGGTGTCCATGTTTTATTTAAAGCTATCGATGCATTTTCATTGCTTACTGGGAAGTTTGCTTCCAGCTTTATGGGGAAAGAGGGTGGCTTGGGTTTTCGTGTTAATTTTCTTGGCATTTTAAAATATTTCTTCTCTGGTATGCCATGCTGTATGCATCTTGTATTTGTTATTCATAGCTTAAGAACTTGTTTTTTATAGTAGAACACATGGAACAAGTCCATCTTCATTCAGTCAGCTCTTGCCTGAAGATTGTCTCAGAGAATTCCTGGTGCTGAGCATACCTCTGGCATGCTTTGTTAGAACATCTTATCTGTTGTTGCTTTTCTTTTGAGTGTCTGGGCAATGAAAATCCTGCTGTTAGTGTTCAGTGTCTTATACTTTCTGACTTCAAGGCTTCTTATATGTGACTGCTTCTGTATGATGATCTCTTCCCGTCTCCTTAAAACCAGGCATTGGTGTGTGTGATGGCATGTGGTTAGTAAGAGATCATGTATTAGTTGAGACTTCTGCTACTGCTTGTCTCCATCTCTTATTTACATTTGTCCTGTATTCCCTTACACGCAGAACCTGCTCTTGTGTGGTCACTGACCTGGGACGTACCCATATGCTCTCTTCTTTGATCTGGTTGCCATGTGGCTTATTCCTAAACTGTTGTCCAGATTTTTTGAGGAGCTTTCTTTCATGATGTCTCTCATATTCTGTAAACGCCCTCAGTCCTTATTTCTTCCACAGTAGCTGCTCAATCCCCCAATACATTCCTACGTGGCATAGATCCTGCTGCTTGTGAAATCTCTCCTGGCTACTGCTGTCTTCCTCTTCATTCCTTCTTCATTCCTGTTCCCAGAAGCCCAGGTAGCAGTTGGGCTAGTGGTCACTAGGATTTCCTGGCCTTCCAGCTGGGCTATGCTTCCTTTAGCACTTGAACTGCCTACTGTTCATTTCTACAGCCAGCCAGTAAGGAGACCTGCTCCAGACTGAGGACAACCTTGAATTTCAACCAAAAGATCAGGCGGATGTTTCCATTCCTACTCCTTCCCTACCTCCCATGTAGCTATTGTGCCTATTGCCCCTTAAGGCAGGTGCTACCCTTGTTTGTTGCTGCTTTTGTTACGTGTGGCTGCTGTGTAATGCAAGAAGCTTGTGCTGCTGATGGTTTGAAATCAGTTCTCCCCATGCTCTAACAATCCTTTACTACTGCTCTCTGCATCTTCTTGCTAAGCTCAGTCCTAAATAGCACATTTCATTCTCATCCAGGTGCCGTGAGCAGGGATTTTAGAGCTGTGACTCCCTAAATATTCAGAATAACCAAGATTTCCTAGTTCCTCTCACACCACCTCCTCTTCTTCCCATGTCAGTAGCAAAGCACTGAAGTACTCTTTCCCTCTGTGCCTAAAAATCTAGTTCCCCTTCTGTTGGGATGGGTATTTTGTTATGAATCAGTGAAAAATCAGAATGAAGTGTACATTCATACAGGCATATACTGGGGATTTACACTCCCACTTCCCTTATTTTAAACAGTGCTGGCTTTTCAAATGTCAAAAAAATATTAAATTTTAAGCTTGTTAAGGAGAGCGAGTTGTTTTGACAAGAGGAGGTAGTTTATTTTGTAGTAAATTTGAAACTGGTAAATGGCGTACAACTTCTCGGTGCCCTGCAGTATCGTTCACCCTTGCTTTTAACGTATTACTGCTACAGATGTTTGATTCATGTTCAGTGGAATATTATTGTAGAGAGTTAAAGTATTTCTCAGTGGAGAATAGTGTGTGGAGCTCCTTATGAAGCAGCAATGAAACAGGACTGGAGTCGCTTATCAGAATACTTGCAGTGCCTCTTTCAGACCATGAGAAAGAAGTTGTACCAAAATTAAGTTTGTGGGGGGTTTTTTAGAACAAAGTGGAATAAAACATAGTCTAAGTCTATTAAAAATGAGGCTGCACAGTAAACCTCAGAGCTGGAGGGCTTACTGGTAATTGATTACAATCTGCAAGACTGCGAATGGAAAACTTACACCTTTTTTTGTAGAAGGCTCTGAATGCAAGTAGATGGAAGCAGTGCTTGCTCTTGAGCCATGTTAGCCACAGTTAACTCATTTAACTATGGCTGTTCTCCTTGAGTTGTTCCAGTCATCTTACTTGTCATTTGATTGCTCCTTCAAAATCAACACTTAAATGTAATTTATAGTCCGCAAGCTGTCAGCTAGCACTCAACATTCACACTCGGAATTGTTTTGCTTGGATATATAGCTCAGATGGTATTAGCATATGCATCTCTTGCAATCCTAATTTCTAGTTTAGCTAATCGCCTTCAAAATTTGTCATTTTTTTTTGTAAACTTCCTCCTAAACATTACCTTTCAGGTTCATGTGTGAATTGGCTGTAATGCTGGTATACTTTGAGCTAGACGTGGAAATCTCATAAATCTTTGCTAAATGTGTGTTTAACAGAATTTCACATTATGTCTTAAACTTTCAGGGCTCTTTTAATAACTAATTTTTTTAATGTCTTAAATAGGTATACTTGTATTTTTGTGACTGTATGACTGATTTGGTAGCTGCCAGATGTGTTTTACCACGAATTTTCTATGCTTAAAAAGCCAGTGATTCCCCTTTGCTCCAAGGTTTGTGTTTCTGCAGTTTCAGGGCTTTAACAGCACTTAATTTGTTGTTGTTTGCAAAACTCTTATCCCTATGTTAGCACTGTGGAGAGCTTTCCTGTAGATTTTATTTTAATCCAATTCTGCAGCTCAAAGTAATCCAGATACTTGAAGGTGGTGTTCTTGATCTAGAAAGATCTCTTCCTCTTGCTGTAAAATGTATATGATTTATATTTTTGTCTGACCTCAGGTTTGAAGTCTTGAGTCCAACTCAGACCTCCTGTACTTCTCTCAGCACCCAGTCCCCACAGCAGGGAGCAGACAAGGTTGTCCTCTTTCCTCCCCTCTCCCTGTGAATAACCATACAAAATGGGAGAGGAGTTAAGGAAAACCTCTCCTGCTATTAAGATGACTTCAACAGTCTGAGGTTTAGCTGTTACAACCGCTCAAGTGACTGTGTTATGAGACTGCTACTGATGATCTGCATCCAGGTACAGGTGCTTTGCCACGTCAGTAGAATAACTGAGGAGGTGACGTAGGTGACATGCTTGACAGCTCCAGGGGAAATTTTACTTGAACCTATCTAGCAAACCAGTCCGTGTGTCTGTAAGCCTCTGTTAAAAGCAGATAACCGTATCCTCCTTTCAGTAGTCTCTTGTATTTCAGAAACTAGTTGTTTAGAGGCTAAACCTTTTCTTAAATGTCTGGTTCACAGCAGTGCTGTTGCTTTGTAGGGCTGCTGGGAAGCCAAAAGCATGACAGGCATCTTATGGGTGACCAGTTTAAAAAGGGGGATGGGGAATTCTGTAAATATAACTCAAGTGAAATGCTGCAGTCTTTTTATAGTTTTTTTTTTTTTCCTGGTTATAAAGAGATCTGAGATACTCACAAAGTGGTTGTTAAAGACTTATCTTTTTTCGTGAAAGCTTGTCATCTCGAGTCTTGCGCACAATAGAGGGACCGTCTCAGATGTGATCTCCATCTGACTTCTAATGTACTTTATTTTTATCTGCACTAATCTGTGAACTAAATCCATTTACAGGCTTTTCCTTTATGAATCCCTCTATCGTTTTGAGATAGTTATAAACAGATCTTAAAGGAAATGCTTAATGTTACAACACGGGACAATCTTCCCAGAAATTTCCCTGGTGTCGAGCACAGACTTGGCTCTTCATACCTGTACCAGGAATAGTTTTCATGTGTGGCCTCTTCAGGAAATAATCCCTGTGGTCTTGTGGAGAGATTTCTTGGAACTTGTAATTGCTGATTAGTTCCAAAAGATGATTGAAAAATTTGCTTTGTTAGTCTGTCAGATTTTTGTTGCAGATGCAGGTAACTTATAACTTTACAGTAGGTGCTTTTTTTTTTTTTTAAGTGAACGAACTATTATGCTGAAAATAAAAATATCAACACCAACCCTGTAGAGCAGTAATAAAGTGGCAAGGAGACTTTTTGTTAGCTACAAAAAATAACTTTTTTTCATATGCTTGCCTGTGCATATACAGAGAAGAGAGTGAAATGTATAGAAGTACAGTTCTCCCTTATAAATCTTCCAGTTAAAAAGAACACATTTTCTGTAATTATATAGAGTTAACAAAATTGAAAGGACTCGAAAGGTTGAAGGGGGGGAAGAAGAAACTTAACCATTTCCTTTGTTTTTAGTGGCTCTGAGCACATTGCGGCTTGCAGCGCGGGGCTGAGCAGAACTCTTCCTGACAGAGCCCTGTGCTGGATGCTTACACGGGAAGGTGTTGAAACTGTCAATAAAGCACTAATTGTATTTCAATATTGTGCTCCGACTAAAGCAGAAAATTCATCCTTTATCCCAGAGTATTTTCCAAACATTCTTTTTAAAATTTGCTGGCTCCTTTGCTTTTGTGTAGTCTGTCTTTTAATCAAAGTTGGGCAATGGATGCTGACTGGATAGTAATGCTTTTATAGCTTTTTTTTTTTTTCTCTTCCCCCTTTGGCAAACTGCAAATGAGATCGTAGAAGTAGTGGAGAGTGTTTCCACTTAAACTGGCCGCCTTGAAGCGAGAGGAGGCAGATGAACACGAGCTAGTGTTGCTGCTGCTTCCCACTATGTTTCACAACACCCATCTGCCAGCCCAGCATGTGATTCTCCCCTCACGCCGAGCCGCAGAAATGTCCTGGTAGCCTGTCTGCCCGGGGAGGAGGAGGAAGAGGGGGCCCCAGCAAGTGCCCATGACAAGACCCTGGGAATGGGGATTAGCTGTGTAAAACAGCAGTTGCTGCCTTTAAGGACCCATCTGCTTGACGCCGCTTTTTAATTTTCTAGAAATCAGGATGGATGCTGAATCAGGAGTGTTTGTGTTTAGTGCTAACGTGGCTGATAAACTCTGAGGTTATCTTGAAACTGCTCTTGAAGTTACACCTTTAGCGTGAGGAGAGGGGAGAGTAATAAAGCATAGCGACAGATGTTGTGTGGCGCTTAATTGCGTTCAGATAACTTTGCATAAATGCTTATTTCTGTTTTCAAACTTGTTTTCATTTAATTTAGATGAAGGGTGAATAGAAGCTGCCAATTTGGCCATCTCTGCAATTCGTTATTTCATAATACCTGTATCATATTCCCTTTTGCTCCTCTCCAAACTGAATTATCCGGCTCCCTTTAATCTCTTTGTGAAGGAGGCCACCCATGCGTCTAATATGGGTTTTTTTTCTACCTTTTTAAAAACATTTTTCAAGTGCTTCTTTTAACCTTGGACACAATTTAATGCCATTTGTCAGCCTTGATACTGTGATCTTCTCAGGTTTTTTTGCATCCCGTACCTCCTTAGTGTAATGCACACTAATCTTTCTTCCCTATCACACATTTAAGAAACTATTTCTAGCTTAGAGTGTAATGTTTGAACATGAAAGCACACGAGAGCATTTTGCCTGCTGTATTCCATACCTGGACCAACTTTGTCGGGCAAAACTTCTTTTGTGGTTTCTGCTGTTTTCAGAGCTTTGTTAGAACACTCAGCGATTTTTTTTTTTTTCTGATGGCATAAATTTTTATTTTTAAAAAGAGGAGTGTGAGGGAGTGCTGATGCTCATCTTCATCTGTAGTGGTTGGCCATGTTGCTTATGTTTGCTGGATTCCTCTTCTCTTTATTTTTTTTTCTTTAGAAACTAAGCTCCTTCCATCTGTAAATTATGCTAATTATACTTCGTGATTTTTGATTTAGCAGATTTAAGGCAGGCTCTTTTAAATGTTGTTCTTTAATACTAGTGTGGTTTTGAAGCATTTAGACCTCTATTACCTTTTTATTTTAGATATAGGACTGCATGTATATATATAAATATAAATGGTACAGTAGATTATCTAGAAACAGTTATAAATGCCTGTGGTATGTGGAGCTGTTTACAATAGTTGTAGTCTTGGTTGCATGTGATGCTCTGAGCCATTTTCAGTTGCTTTGTCTTTTGCTTAATTTGAAATACTTAGAATATTCCACGTAATTTCTTATCTCCTTATTTTTATTATTAAACATTTCAGGTCTTCCAAAATGAGAACAAGGTAAATAGAGATCTAGAATTTGCTCTTAACACTGCAGAGAGGGATGTTGGCTCAGGCTAGAGGACAAGTTCAGTGCATGCAGTGAAGATGACTTGTCTGTATGAGTTTGTGCCTCAGTTACTCACCGCACACTTTCTTAATTTTGTGCTAAGTTGAGGACTTCCAGAAGGACATACACCTTTAGTTAGGGGAATCGAATGCTGCCATGGCAAACAGAATTCTGCATATTGTGGTCTTGGTGCTGTGCAAGCTATTTAAGCAGAAGTTGCTATTCCTTGCTAAGTATGCCTTCTCTTCAATTTGTCTTGTGACAAGCCTCAAGTCTCTCTTGCAGAAGGGCAGTGTTCTCCTTGCCACTGAAAGTGGCTTTGAAGCTGCACTTTGAACACGCAGACGTGCTGAGCACTGTGGAAAATCAAGCCCTTGGTGTCTAAATTGGTCACTCAATTAGTAGTTCCTTTGACAATTTTGGCTTTGTTCTCTGTGGTTCGGCTTTACATTCTTAAAACCCTGGTAATGCCACCTAAACAGAATTGTATTATAGGGTGAACTTTATTAATAGTTTTGAACATTTGGATGTAACTGTAAGTTCCCAGGAGAAGAATTCACTCCAGGGTTTGTATGGGATGTGGTAAATAAGCCAGAGTTATTGTTTTCAGGCGCTGCCTTTCTGGTGTGTGCAAACAATGACTTCAGCAGCTTCCAGACTTATTTTTCTGATTCTTCCAGACTATGGTCATGGTTTCATGAGACAGTAAGCTGGGTATTTGTTGGTGGGGCTATGAGATGAAAAACACAATCACCACAGGCTGCAATGTGTTGAGCCATTGCAAACTGGCTTTGCCTATTCAAATGCTCTCACATGGCTTTGGAGGAATAACTTTGTCCTGGCAAACCACGTGCTGGTTTGGGTACCCCATGTCCATGTTGCTCTGCCTCTACAAGGGACCGAAGTGCTCTTACAGCAGCTTCATCTAAAAGAATGTCTTGGGGCTCCGGCTAGCAGCAACAGTCCATCCAGGCCAGGAGGGGTGCTGGGTGGCAGCCTGGAGCCAGCTCCCAGGTTCCCCACAGCCTCTGTGCAGGTGATGCAGAGCTATCCAATTACACCTTTCAAAAATAACCCCTTTCTCAGGGAGTTATTAGGGGCTTCGTATTTAATTTTCCTTGTAAGGCCATGCTAGTTAGGGCCTCTTGTTGGGGATGTGGGTTTCTTCCAATGAAAGGATTAAACCGAGCTGAAGATACTTTGAAGAGCCTTTTCACTGTCATCGCTCGTTGGCAGCTGGTGGAGCTGCAAGAGCAGTGGTGGCTCTGCTGAGGTCCCATTTCATATATTGTAGTCACAAAATGCCAGCTCTTTTCCCCCTGCTCTGCGATTTTTAGCACATGAGGGCCTGGTGGGGGTTGCATCAGGTAAATTGTGTTGCATTAGTATAATTAAATCAAAAACTTCTTTTTTTTTTGTGAACCAATGTATACCAACAAAGTGCTTGAAGTATGCCGATAACATTAGTGATGCAGCCAGGCTTGATATCTGGACTGATATCAGCATTTTTCTGCACCCCTCCTTTCTTTACCTGGCTCTTTTGTAGTCTTTTGTGCCACCTCTCCTCTTATAAATTCAAGAGCCACTTGCATTAACAACTTCTTTCCTCATATTGTTGCCTGACTTTTTTTTCTTTCCCTCTTCTTTTGTTAAATCACCCGGAACACTGGAAGTCTTTGCAGCCAAAAATTTTCACGTGATCTTTTACTGAATGACCTTAATCCTCCTGTCTCTTTTCTGCCTCCGCTAGTTGTGATTTCAGTTGTGTTGCCCAATTTTAACTCACAATCAACATGACAGGAGTTGTGGGAGCCAAGGGTGTGGTGGTCTAATGGATTTGCTCCACACGAGTGGAGAAAATAACTTCAGGTTCTGCTGCATCACTGTGAAGTTCCCACTGATAATTGCACATGTGAGAAAAACAATATGGATAATGGTGCTTCTGGACCAGATGTTTTGAGATTAATTTGCTTATGGCATAGGGCAGAAATCCTACAGCACCATAAGATGTGTATGAAGTACTGTTCTGAAAGTGCAGAAAACAACTGCTCTGCTTTGTTCAAAGGTGCTACTTCCAAACCTGTGAAATGTGCATGAGAACCAGGGTATTTTACTGTGAGCTTTGAGCTCTTAACTCTCCAGAAGAGCAGCATTTCCTTTTTTTCTCTTTTTCCTTGTAAAACAGCCTTGATTTGTGGAGCTCGGTGTAGGGTAATGCAGTTCAGAAGGAAGTCAGAATTGGCTTTTAGAGCCTGATGAATGAAAGTCCACGGTATAAGACTGCAGCTTTTTGTGAGACACATCTGTGCTAGAACAAGGGCAGAGACACACAGTTTATACAATTACTACAAGGAGAGCACAAGAAAAGGAAAGACTGTTTTTCTAGCTTAGATTAAATATTTGTACAAATAAACTTTTCTTTTCAGCTGCTCATCAGAATTGCTGCTGCACCACCAACTTGGCTTCAAATTTTGTTCTGATTGCCCAACAAGGCTGTACACCAAGAGTGTTATGGAAGAGCAGCTTAAACAAAACATGTTTGTTTTGCAGCAGAACCGGAGGCTTTGGGCTAGAGAGAAAAAAAATTGGGGAGAGGAAAGAGACAGTGCGAAGACAAGTATGAAAAAATGAAGGATGTGAATAGAAACTGGCTGTTGCAGTAAATACATGTGTGAAGCAAGAAGCGTACGGGAGTTCTGTGTTTTGCAAGTGAGTTATGATAGAGGATCTGGCTTTGAATACAGTCCAATGACGTCTCCCAACTGGACCAGCTGGTTCAGTTAAAAGGGTTCTTACCCATGAAGCTTTCTCCTCATGCATGCCTTTAACTCAGTTGCTGCAGCAACTTTTTTTACTAGCACATTTTAAATACAATCTGATTAAAAGGCTGCCCCTGTGGTATTGATCACACTTAAAACCTTGCTATGTGAGAGTGATGGTGATGAAAATACAAGTAAGTGTCTACTGAGGACAGTCTTGTGGAGAGAAAGAGTCCTTGACCCAAGAGGACTGTCTCATTTCAGTTGAAGAAAGCTCTGGTCCTTTGAGGAAACTTCTCATAAATCTGTTTGGTAAAGTAACTCTTAAGAACATGGGAACTCAAATCACTTGGATTAAAGCCCAGATGGACACAGTCTCTGACTGAAATGGCTCAGAGGAGGGATTACGGAGCAGGATAAGGGGAGAACCCTTGGTAAAGAGGGGTAGGATGCTGAATGCAGCATTCTGAGTTTTTCTTAAACGTTAACAATGAAGGAGCCTTTTGGCTCTTAGGCTTCTTAGAGTAGATATAAGGCTAGCGTGTTGAAGTTTTGATAGCTGATCAGAAACATGTGGAAAGTGGATTTTAGAAGGATATCTTTAAGTTGTGTCAGTTCAGTTTTGAAACATTTATTTTCTTGGTGAAACTGGTGACTTCAACACGTGGGTCTTAATGTAAAGTTATGCTTAGCCCAGAATAGAAATTTAAATGGAAATATTTTATAAAATATTAATTATCATCCTGCAAAGCTTTTTGCTACTTCTAGCATTCCACCTTTGTTCTTGCCCTGTAGGATTAAGGATGAAAATAAGATTCCATGATTTTTAAGTGAATGCAGCTCGCAGAGTGGGTTTGGGCTGGTGCTCTGCACTATTCAAATGTAATACAAATCTGATTAAACTAAAGATGTCAGCTCACATCATAGTATGGTCTGATGTGTAATACAGCATGAGTGTTGGTGTACTGTAGAAACAAAGCAACTGCTTTATCAGACTAATGAACGATTTAGTATTCTTTCAACTAAACATCTAGGAATCATAGAATCACCAGATTGGAAGAGACCCACTGGATCATTGAGTCCAACCATTCCTACCAGTCTCTAAACCATGTCTCTCAGTACTTCATCCCACCTGCACCTTAAACACCTTCAGGGAAGGTGAGTCAACCACCTCCCTGGGCAGCCTCTACCAGTGCCTAACAACCCTTTCTGTGAAGAATTTTTTCCTTATGTTGAGCCTGAACTTCCACTGGCAGATCCGTAAAGAATGGATCCTTAAACCGAGGACTTGCTTTGCCTTTCTTCTTTTAAAGTCCTGACCCCACCCGAGATTCTGTTCACCTGCTGATTACAGTGGAGGCACTGTTACCACTTAAGCCATCCATGGAATAAGTCTTTCCTCTAATTGCATGTGACGACTCCTCTGGCTTGTGTGGGAGCGTGGCTGCAGGGCTGAAAGACCTCGCAACTCTCCCACTTGTCTGTGCCAACATTTCAGTTGTCTTAAAAGGATTTTCTATAGACATTTAATTTATTTTAATCCCCTGAAGCATCTCTGCTTCAGTAATATTTAGAGTATTTTGGAACAAACTTTTTTCTTAGATAGTTTCAAATTATCAGATCTGAGAATGGCAGAAATATGATTTTCTTTGGAGATTGAAAAGGCAGGCGCTCAGACTGGGCTAATCTATACTTGCAGAAGGAGAGGACAATTAACAACTTGTCTATGAAAACAAAAGTGTTGCCAAGAAAACTTACCAGACCCTGTACAAGGATGGGGAAATTCTGCGTTTACTAGTAGTAAAGCATTGCTCAAACCTGGCAAGCAGTGCATATTAAACACTTGATTTGAAATATTGCTTTTTGAAATATCTGCGTGCGATTCAGTTTTAATAGATGGTAAAGATTGGAAATTTTTCTGATGTAAGTTGTCATTAAGTTTGGGTGTATAAACTGTAATTTATCTGAAAGATTACTTTTATATTGTAGTAAGAGCATACGGTATGTTAATAGATTATAACTTTGAATTCTTAATTTCACGAGGATGTATATTCTGGACTTTACATTTCTAGGGGCTGGGGTTTGTGCACGCTCAGTTGCTGATTATAGTAAGTGGGAGCGTACTGGAATGAGAGGCTGCACAGATGCCTTTTTATGCCTTCTGCTTTCCTTCTGTCTTCCCTCCCTTCTTTCCCAGAAGGGTTTACTCCTTTTCATACTGACAGTTCACCTTAAGAGGCTACCTGAAGTAGAGAACAGCAGTTCAGTTGCAGAAGAGATTGCGAGTTTGCTTTTTTCACTTGGTATTACTTATGAATTGTTCCAGCATTGCTTTAATTCTTGAGACAAAACATTAGGGTGCAGTAAACTACAATGGTGTTCATGTGTTCTGTGCTAGTTACCGCCACATTCACTGTTTTCTGGAGCATTACTTCTCTCTGGAAGAAAGTAGAGTATATACCATGTGAATTTTAGAAGTGATACAAAACTGGGTGTTCCAATGTTTTTACTGAGATATCCTGATTTTCCCTCAGTCTCATTGTTTCTTGCCCCTTCTTCATCCTCTATTTGATTAGAACAAAACAAATTATACCACAGAAAACTGCTTTATTTAAATTCCTTTTTCCTCTTGTCGTGTTTTTCACCTGTTCCTCCCTACCTTTCTATGAAAGGACAGATGAACTGTGACTTTCAAATAATTGCGAAGATACTGTTGTGAGTGTTTCCTCTGGAATGGATCTTGATGTGCTGGTTTATTCTGGGTAACTTCTCTTAGTAGACAAGCCCCCAATAAGTAAGAGAACACATTTTTATGTATTGGGAAGGAAAAAAAAACCACCGGAACAGCAGCAACGTTACACATATGGGCTTGGAATAATATCCTTCCATGTATCCAAGATTAACTCTTCTTTAAATCTTCCTGCCTATGTTTTAGCCCACTCTGAGAACAGGTGACTTGGAGGTCTATTTGCAAAACTTGACTTATTGTGGTGTAACTTCTTGGATTTGTGTTACGTATTTTCATGTTAATGAGATTTTAAATTCCAATTTTCTGATGCAAGAAAAAAAAAACCAAACCAAGCAGCGTGTGCTGGTTCTTCCTAAAAGTGTTAACGTGTCTTCCTCTTGGAACAGATGTCTTGAATGCTGTGAGTTCTCATAAAATTATTACAAATCTTAGG
The DNA here is from genome assembly GCA_033558105.1 of Coccyzus lansbergi. Lineage (NCBI taxonomy): Eukaryota > Metazoa > Chordata > Aves > Cuculiformes > Coccyzidae > Coccyzus > Coccyzus lansbergi. The sequence goes on along the minus strand of JAUMJK010001331.1, from coordinate 60,892 downwards.
GTTTTTTTACAGGCCTTTTTTGTTAATCTGTTTTGAAACTGAAACCTGTCATTTCTTCTACCTCTTGCTAGGTGCTGGATAGTTTGTTAGCTCAATATGGAACAGTGGAGAACTGTGAGCAAGGTATGGCTCTGCTCTCAAATTGCTTTTAAATTTGTAGTAGAAAGTGATTCCACACTGAACTTCAACTAATTCTCCTTGTGTTTTCCTCTAGTGAATACTGACACGGAGACTGCAGTTGTAAATGTAACGTACGGCAATAAGGACCAGGCTAGACAGTGAGTATCTTATTTAATTGTTACTGTCATCTAACATGCATTTGGGAATTCTTGTTAACATTTTACACGCAACTTTGCCTCTGATTAGGTTATTGATGAAATGATCATGCCAGAATTAACTTTTAAGAGAGTCTCTTGGTGTTCCCCTTGCCAAGTGTTGCATGACTTACCTTAATCTGCTATTTTTTTTTTTGTTGTCAACTTATCCTTCGCTTTGATTAAAAATAAACTACCAATTCTGAAAATTGAAAATTTGAGAAAAATGGTTTGAGTGGGCAGGGCAGGAAGCTGGTGATTTGCTAACGACAGGATGGGAGGTATTGGTGAATGGTTTCTAGTCATATTTTAAAAAAGCTCTGTGGTGCGCTTTTACAGTATCGGTTGTTCTGTCTGTTTTCTGGTTAGCAGCTGCATCCTTGTCCTACTTGTTTCTGTTATTTTACTGCAATTTTCCCTTAAACTATATTTTTTAATTAGGAAATATAATGTTTCTTGTGAACACACAAGAGGTCATTATCTAAGTACCCAAACCAATTTACTTGGACTTTTTGACTTTTAGGCCACATGTTTCATGCTTACTTGTATCTTCAGTAATTGATAACTTTTAATCTAGATATTAAAATTTTAAACCATAATACTTCGCTTAATTTCCTTAATGTAATTTTCCTTTAAATATTCTTACTGCTTATCACGTTATATGTTTACTTTTGCTTTTCCAGCACGGGTTGAAAAAGGACTTTTGTGTTCCTTAATTTTTAACCTGGTGATACAAACATTTTCCCCTTCTTTCTAACTATAACATCAGGTTAAACAAAACCAAGCCTAGGGAAGAGCCTACAAGGAGCATTTATTTTAACTTTGAAATGTCTGCCACCTTGTGGCTAACGTAAATCAGCAGTTAAGATGCAGAGCATGCTCATGGGATGCATTAATTCAAAATTACAAATGAAATAATATTTGTACATATAATTAAGTAATTACAATGCTGTGTAACTGGAATCCAACACATGCATTTAATCTTTCAAAGCATTAGGTTACTTGTTAGCCTATTCTAAACAAATGTGAGAAACTTGTCAGTAGTGTCTCCTTCATATACTGGAGAGGAAGGAAACAGTGTGTTTTTGGATTTCACTCTAACTTTTCACAAAACATGAACCAATCAAATTATTCTTCAGGTTCTTCTGCTCCTAATTCTGTCGTGCGGCAGTAAAGAAAAATATTTAATATCTTGTTTTGAAGAAACCTATGGTGCAATGTTGAAAATTGTGTGTGCAAGTTTCTTATTTGAAAATGTGAGGAGGAAGTAACTGAAATACCATAAAAAGAAGGCTGATGCATATTTTTTTAGCTGTCTGTCATCTGTGGTGTGGGTTCCTTGACTTGTGTGTTTGCTTCTAAAGTTGAGAATGGCAACATACACTTTTCCTCTCCTCGAACAGTACTTGTTAAATTTTAAGGTCATTCCTGGGGAAATGCTGAGATAAGCCAAGACTGTGAAGAAGCGTCGGAGAATGTTTTGTATGAGAAGTCATGTGACAATAACTGAAAACATCTTGAGTTTGAAATAGGGGAATTAGCACCCAGCATGAATGCTGGAGGAGGACCCGAGGCAATGTAGGTTGAAAGATGACAGTTTGGTTGCCTTGAACAGGACAATTCAAAGCTTGGAGGAGCCTTGAATTATTTTTGTGAATAGTTTGATATAAACACAGGGCTTTCTAAGGGAAGAGTATTTTCTGTATAGATAATGTTAACTCACATTGTCTAGGTTTGGGATGCAACCTTGCAACCGCTTAGAAACCCCTAAGAGGAGAAGTGGCTTGATAGAGGTTTTTGTAGGATAAAGCTGTGAAGAATTGCAACGCGGACTCGCTACAGGACCTGTGCATGTGTTGCTTTTTGTAGTGCTGGTGCTGGTGTTTCATTTGAATGGTTTTCCCAGACATGATCTAACTTTGCTTCTTGGAACTGGCTGTGGTAGACAACAATGGCTGTGGAGAGGGAATGGTACGTGAGTGCTGGTAGCTGATAAAAGGCAGCGTTGGTCAGCCTGTGCAGCACAAGGAGTAACGAGAACCGACTTTATTGAAAGCTGTTCAGAGTCACTGAGAATCAGCTGCTGATAGCAAGCTTTGTGTTTTGAAATTTAGCTGTTTAGGGTAAATTATGCTCTTAGCCGTGACTTTTGGAGCAAATGTGGCGATGAAATTTTCTATGTCACCACATACTGTGGGTCCCCAGTTCTAACTGCGTATTTTCTGCACTTGTTGCAACACACAAAATAACCTCGTGGCCAGTGGTGGTTGACAAAATTTGCAAAGCTGGCTACTTCTCTGCTGGATGGACTATATAGCACTGCTGTGCCTGTTAAAGCGTGTGCCAGTGATGCAGTGTGGTGAAGGTGCTCCTACACAATCTGGAGGTATTTTTGACATGTGACTCTAAACAAGCGTGGTATGTGTTGCTTGGAGGATGTTGTTTTTGAATAAAACTTTTGGTTCCACCCACCTGGGAAACTGAGCCTTTTTCTGTCTTGCAAGTCTAATTGTCACGGCGGAGTTTTCTCTATGCCAGTACTGCAGTTGCAGCATATTCAGTACTGGACTGCATCTAAAATCAACTTGGAAAGCAGAATCGATGGAGAACACTGCAGTCGTCTTGGCAAACAAGTCCTGGACAGAACACACAACATCCAAAAGCTGAGATATGCGCATTTCTTAACTTATAGTTGGAATGGAGATCTGTGACTTTGACCTATCATAGTGATGCCTCTCTTTCCTAGCTTAACAGGCAGGAAACTGCTCCTTGTCTTTGTCCAGAGCAGAGGGAGCCAGCATGGCAGGTGAGGTGCTTGTGGGAAGTCCAATAGGTTTGTGGAGAGAAGACTGGGACTGCCAGGCCATCTCTGTGGCTCCATCCATCTCCTCCTCTTCTGCAAGCATTTGAGAGGAGGATGGAGTTGTTCAACTTGGAAACTGTCCCTGCCACTGTCCTCCCCAGGAACTGGAGAGGGCCTTCCAAATCATCTGTACGTTGCCGTGGTGCACACGATTGCTGAATGTTGTGGTGGGTTATGGAATATTTTGAAGAGAGGAGTTTAGAGGGGGACTGGCAGAGCGCAGTACCCACAATTCAGTTTGAATAACCCAACAAGTTGCATGTAAGTCCTGAGGCAGCTTGGGACCTTCTTGTTAAAGGACGTTCTTTCTCTCAGTATCGATGCCAACTGCAGCCAATAGGACATGTGGACTGTGTCCTTGTGACGTGCTGTCACCTAAATTACGACTGTTATCTTTGAAAGCTATACCACCTCCTCTTTCCTTCCCCAAAATGTTCTGATGTGTAGGCATCTAGTGCACGCTACAGGATTTATCTCTACCCAGGATTTTGGAAGGGAAATTTTGCTCGAAGTTTGCCTCACCTATATGGAGTGGGTGCATATTGTTCAATGTCCTCATTAATGACCTAGATGAAGGTATCGAGTGAACGTTTAGCAAATTTGCAGACAACACTAAACTGGGTGTAAGTGTTGACCTGCTGCCAGGTAGGGAGGCTCCAAAGGGTTCTGAACAGGCTGGACCGCTGGGCAGAGACCAATGGGATGAGGTTTAACGTGGCCAAAGGTAGCACTATGACTGCACACAGATATCCAGTTCTTGGATCAGAAACGGTGTGACCAGCAGGTCCAGGGAGATTCTTCTCCCTCTGTACTTGGCACTGGTGAGGCTGCTTCTTGAATACTGCATTCAGCTCTGGGCCCCCCACCACAAGAAGGATGTTGAGGCTCTGGAGCGAGTCCAGAGAAGAGCAACAAAGCTTGTGAAAGGGGCTGGAGAACAGGCCTTCTGAGGAACGTCTGAGAGAGCTGGGGGTGTTTAGCCTGGAGAAGAGGAGGCTGAGGGGAGACCTCATTGCTCTCTGTAACTACCTGAAAGGAGGTTGTGGAGAGGAGGGAGCTGGGCTCTTCTCCCAAGTGACAGGGGACAGGACGAGAGGGAATGGCCTCAAGCTCTGCCAGGGGAGGTTTAGGCTGGATATGCTGAGGGACATGGTTTAGTGTTTGATAGGAATGGTTGGACTCGATCTGGTGAGTCTCTTCCAAACTGGTTGTGCTATGATTCTATGGGACTAAGTGTTTATTGTTATCTTATTTTTTAGCTCAGGATTGAGGTATGTGCATTTGGTTGTCTTGTGGATACTGATAGTGTATCTTGAGAGTGGGCCACGATGTCAGGAGCCTGCACAAAGAAACGATTTTTTTACCCTTTCATTGAAGCATAAACTGTGTGTGCACACATCATGTAGCCTTGATGAATGAATAAGAGTTCACATAACTAATACTTTTACGTGCCGTCATGGATCAGGGCTAATGTTGCCATAGGAACGATAATACTGAAAACGCAGTGATGTATGATTATAAGCTTAGATTTATTTTTTTGCTTTGTTTTTATTTTAGGAAATACTAATTAAAACTGTTTTTAACGAATGCAAAAAAAAAATCATCATACCAAATTAAAATTATCATGTATGTCTGTCTTCTCAGGTTGCAAAAGTGTCTGTTTGGGGAGGGAAAATGAAAGGTGGTGTATGTACAAGCTGCATGTGGGAGTGAAATATGTTCACCATGTAGTGCTTAGTGTCATCGTGCTATCAACAGATGAATGATTTCCAGCACAGCACTAGATGCTTTTACTGTATTCATTTATCTAGGATGTTTAACCTCCACTAGCACCAGAAGGGAGAAGGCTGAGCAAACATCCTCTCATGAGGCGCTCACAAGAGGACAGAGGTGAAATGTTACTTTGATGAGAAAAGCTCGGGTGACTAATTCGCACAACATTTATTTAAAGGTTTCATTTTTCTGTTAGTATCTTCTTCTTAGGAGGTGTCACGTGAACATAAGCTAGGCTGTTATACGCCTCAGCAGAGCACAGACAGTAGTTGCTGCAGTCCCTTAATGAATTTATTTTATGAAGAAGTCTGAACTACGTCGATTCCTGTGTACTACCTCTTGCTGGTATATGAAATGGAAACATTTTTGGAAAAATCATAGAATCATAGAACAACCGGTGGGTCTCTTGCAACCTGGTTGTTCTATGATTCTATGATTTCTCATTTCCACTAAATATTAATCTTTAAAGAAGATTTAGGGGAGGGCACGTATTAACAAGGAATCTTACTGAATTTTTTTGCAGTCTTTGCCCTCATTAAGTTACTCTTAAACAAGGGCTAAAACACCTTAAAGATGGTTTGTAGATTGCTTCAGCAAGCACCAGTAGTGCCCTCTGACAGAGGTAACCTGCATGGCCTTTACTATCTTGTGGTCATAGGAGATCACCCCCAGTTCTGTTTGGGAAGGCTGAGGTGGTGTTGCTGTGGTTTGGATTTGAGTTTCCGAGGTTGTTGGTCAATGGGAGTGTGTGCTTTGCAAAAGGGACTGGATTTAATATATATTTGGGGGACTGCAATGATGAACCAGTCACTTGCTTTCCTCAGAGGCTCAGCGATGCCTCTCCTGATAGCGAGTGCTATCCTAAATGGCTTTTTACAGGAGTTTTGCATCCATAAATAAGACAATTCTTTATCACTCATCTCCTTCCCTGCTTCTTCCTCTCACCTACCAAGCACTGGATTAATGCCTCTAAAATTTTGGGCTTGTTATGACGCTGAAGGACTGCTGAACTATCATCTTATCTGATTCCAACCCTGTGTTTTATGCCATGAAAGTGATAAATATGAGTCCAGAACAGTAAAATAAAAGCACAACGCTTTAAAAACCTTGTGAAGGCCAGGTCAGGCTCAATGGCCAAAGTGACTTTTGAAAAGCTATAGGCTTGTGTCTTTTGTAAGAAATGCACCAGAACCCTGTATTTGCTGTCTCACTGAAAAATAATTATCTTGGCACGTTATCTTGTGCCCAAGTCAGTGCAGAGCGTGGGGTCATCTACCCAGGAAAAGTCAATTCCACAAAAGGCTTGGGAGAACAGTTTTTTTATTACTGGTTCTTCTTTTTGACTACTTATCACTTGGAAAAAGTCAAATTATAAAACAAATCAGCCTATAAAATATGGAGAACTCTGACTTGAAGTGTAAATAGGTATTCTAAGGTTTTCTCTAGAAATATCAGGTCTAATTTAAAGAAGTGATAATGCTCTATTGTCTCAGTATACTAGAAAATCTAGTGTGCAGCGCTACAGATAATGTGGTATCTCCAGTATTTAACGGAAGAAGTGAAGTTGAAAGCAGGTTTGCCTTAAAGTGCTTGCTCAAAACCAACCCATCCAGTATTTTAAGTGTTTTTTCCATGCCATCCTATGGCTTGGACGGGGGATTGTTCAATGCTGTCAATTTAGTGGGAGGTGTCCCTGACCATTACAGAAGAGTTGGAGCTGGACGATCTTTAAGGTCCCTTCCAACCCAAACCATTCTACCATGCTATTTTCCACAATGGTAAATGAACTTTTCTCAGTTTGTTTTGACTTTAATGTACTTAGAATTGTATAGAACCATTTAGCAATTTATATGTTATTTTTAAGTAGAAAAATTCCAACTTTCTTTCCAGGAAAAATATGGCCTCTATATATATATATATGACAGATGTTGCTGTAGAATATTGTTGTGAAAATATGGTAGATCTATAGCTTGGTTGTGAACTGATTTAATGTAAAGTTTTGTATTGGTGCTGGGTTTCTGGTCTAAGACGTTTTAAAGCTGGAGGAGACTGAAAGATTTTGGGAAAGAAGCAATGTCTGAACTTGTCAAATGAATGCACGGAAGGGAATGATTTGTGATGGGTGTTTATCTGGAGCCTACCAGCACACATGCAAAACTGTTGGTGCTCTTTTCTCCAACATCTTGATGTTTGGTTCCAAACAAAGCAGGGCTTGTGCAACTATATTGTCTGGTGGTGCCGTTTCCCTCCTTAGTTGTAATTTGGCTTTTTGGCTGATTTCAGTAAAACTCAGCCCAGAAATAGAGGTCTTGGATATTTGCAGCCAACAAGAACTTAGTATGTTCAGGTTGCATAAAAAAGAAAAGCTCCACTCCTTTCCCAGATAGGATCTCTGTGGAGAAATGCTTCAGCAAAATGCCTTTCAGGTATCAGAACTCTATGCAGAAACTAAAACTTGAGAGGCAAATCTATAGGAACACAAGTTTTACGAGTCCAACTGCTCATTGGCCTTATAGTTTTGTAAACATGGCTTTCTGTGTAATAAAACATTCTTCAAAGTCCATGGAGTAGAAGTTAAGAATTGTCAGCCTTGAAATAGCCTTAGCAAATTTGAATCCATCTTTTTTTTTTTTTGCCATATGCTGTAAGAGATTCTTCTGTTATGGGAGCAATTACGGTCCTGATCAGTTCCCAAAGGACCTGTCTCATTTGGTGAACAGAAGTATTTAATGAGCAGTGATCAGTTATTCAATATTTTGCTTTCCCTGTACACTGGCATTGCCTCGGGCCTCATTTATTGCCAGACCTTATTAAACACTGCTCCAAAGACACAAATTACTTGTTTTCTCATAAGTGATTTACTATCTGACTATTCCAAGGATGCTGGCTCAGCTCTGGAAGATGAGGGGAATATTCCCTTCTGTACCCATGTACCGTTTCTCACCTGCAAAGCTGCTTGGCTTCTATAGGTACTTGAGACCCAGAGTGTCAAATGGGATGCCTGGGAGATCAGTGGTACTTCTCACTGGCTGCCTTCGAAAAACCTGGACAATTGGTTAGCGTTGTCTTTATCTGTGCAGCAGAGACTGGAGTAAAAGTGCGGCTGAGGGCAGCATCCAGTAAACTGGCAGTAATGACCCTCAAGTGTACACGGACAGAAGGAATGGGTTAAGTTTCTGAATTTCAGAGGCACACGATTCAAGAGCATGTGATGACTGGAGCCTTTCATAGAATCATAGAAGAACCAGTTTGGAAGAGACCCATAGGATCATTGAGTCCAACCATTCCTGTCAAACACTAAACCACGTCCCTCAGGACCTCATCCACCCGTGCCTTAAACACCTCCAGGGAAGGTGAATCAACCACCTCCCTGGGAAGCCTATTCCAATACCTAATGACCCTCTGTGTGAAAAACTTCCTCCTAATCTGTAGCCTAAATCTCCCCTGGCAGAGCTTGAGGCCATTCCCTCTTGTCCTGTCCTCTGTCACTTGGGAGAAGAACCTAGCTCCCTCCTCTCTACAACCTCCTTTCAACAAAAATGTTTCAGTTATATCAATACTTCATGCTTCTGGTGATCTGAATAATATACCTTCTCTAGAGAAACTTGAAATGTCTGTCTTGGGTTAATTTAACCAGCGTACCAGTGTTCTGTGTATAGCTTAATTATTCCAATTGTTTCCTGGATCTTTAGCTTTATGGACTGTGCTCTCTGTAAGTGGAATATCTGCTAACTTCCAGAAGTCTGTTACTTTTAAGCTCTTCTGTGAAGAGGAGAAGAGCAGATCAGGTTGGCTTGCAGGCTTGACTCCACCTTGATTAGAAAGGGAGGCTGAGCAACGGGGTGGTGATTCAGACCACGATAGACCATGGTGCGAGTTCATTTGTGCAATATCCCTCTGTGCCATGTAACAGAGCGCTCTGCTTTGCCTAAAAGCACAAGTGAACTTTGAAACACCATTTAAATGCCTTCCAACACCTTTGCACAGATGGAGAATATAACAGATGTGTTGGCTTTAATTTCCTGGTTAACTTTTAAACCTGCTTACAACATGTCTAGTTAAGTTGCAAGGTGCTGTTATGGTCTCCTGAGTGGTGTTTCAAATGCCATGGACTGGCTTTGAATGCTTTCTTTCCTGCTGAGAAGGAACTAGGAGCTTTCTTACATATCTCTTTTTTTTTCTTCCTGTCATAGCTATGTCAGTTATTGCAAAAACCCCAGCCAAATAGCTGTGCTGGCAAATCCATAATTAAGGTGCTGTGATAGCAGCTAAAAAGTTTTCCCTCTGGTGCAGCTTTAATTCTATTTGGGAAACTGATTTAAATTAAATCATGCAAAAGAATGCTTTTTAGTGTATAAGCTCTGTCTCCTGTGAGGTTTTGCTGATAGGGTTGCACCAGCAAAACCTTTAAAGTGCACAGAAGCCCAGAGCAAGCAGGAACTAACTTCTAGTCCTTAAATATGGTGGCTTAAAAAAAAAAAGAAAAAATTGTGTAGTCAAAACCTTGTCTGAAGAATTTTGAATATAACTTTCCATCTTCAAATCATTTTTTTGTCATGCAATTTAGAAAGAGAAGTTTGTATCTGAATGGTTTGTCATCTCATCAGGTCCTGCATGTGATTGTGGGTTTTTTTTTTTTCTCCTTTCACTTGCAAATAAACAGAGCAATAGAAAAACTGAATGGCTTTCAGCTTGAAAACTATTCCTTGAAAGTTGCATACATCCCCGATGAAATGGCAGCCCAGCAACCTCCACAACAACATCCCCAGGGAAGACGTGGATTTGGACAGAGGGGTCCTCCAAGGCAAGGGTCGCCCGGTGCAACCACAAGGCAGAAACCGCAGTCGGACGTTCCTCTACGGATGCTGGTTCCCACACAGTTCGTAGGAGCCATTATTGGGAAAGAAGGAGCAACGATCAGAAATATTACGAAGCAGACACAGTCCAAGTAAGTTATTTTACAAAATCTAATTGCAACCTTTAATAGTGTCCTTGTCTCCAACATAAAGGGAAACTTGTGAGACTTCACAACTAGCAGTAGTGTAAATGCTGCCTCTAGTCAGAGAGCTAATGAAGGTAATTGTGACTAGGAAACATTTAGCAAGGTTTATTTAAGGGTAGGATTCTGTCCTTGACACGCATTCAAATACGAGCTGACTTGTTTCACAGAATCACAGAACAACCAGGTTGGAAGGGACCCATCGGATCTTCTAGTCCAACCATTCCTATCTAACACTAAACCAAGGCCCTCAATACCTCATCCACTCGTGCCTTAAACACCTCCAGGGAAGGTGACTCAACCACCTCCCTGGGCAGCCTATTCCAATGCCCAATGACCCTCTGCGTGAAAAACCTCCTCCTAATCTCCAGCCTAAATCTCCCCTGGCGGAGCTTGAGGCCATTCCCTCTCGTCCTGTCCCCTGTCCCTTGGCAGAAGAGCCCAGCTCCCTCCTCTCCACAACCACCTTTCAGGTACTTGTAGAGAGTAATGAGGTCTCCTCTCAGCCTCCTCTTCTCCAGGCTAAACAACCCCAGCTCTCTCAGCCGCTCCTCATAGGGTCTGTTCTCCAGCCCCTTCACCAGCATCGTTGCTCTTCTCTGGACTTGCTCCAGAGCCTCAACATCCTTCTAGTGGTAAGGGGCCCAGAACTGGACACAATATTCAAGGAGCGGCCTCACCAGTGTTGAATGCAGAGGGAGAATCACCTCCCTGGACCTGCTGGTCACACCGTTTCTGATACAAGCCAGGATGCCATTGGCCTTCTTGGCCACCTGGGCACACTGCTGGCTCATGTTCAGTCGGCTGTCAACCAACACCCCCAGGTCCCTCTCCTCCTGGCAGTTTTCCAGCCAGGTTTCTCCCAGTCTGTAGCTCTGCATAGGGTTGTTGTGCCCCAAGTGCAGGACCCGGCATTTGGCCGTGTTAAACCTCATGCCGTTGGACATTGCCCAGCGGTCCAGCCTGTTTAGGTCCCTTTGCAGAGCCTCCCTACCCTCCAAAAGATCGACACTTGCACACAGCTTTGTGTCATCTGCAAACTTGCTAAGGGTACCCTCAATGCCCTCATCCAGGTCATTGATGAAGACATTGAACAGGACTGGACCTAGCACTGAGCCCTGGGGAACACCACTTGTCACTGGCCTCCAGCTGGACTTAACACCATTTACCACCACTCTCTGGGCCCGGCCATCCAGCCAGTTTTCTACCCCGGAGAGTGTGTGTCTGTCCAGGCCAGAGGCTGACAGTTTCCGTAGCAGAATGCTGTGAGAAACTGTGTCAAAGGCTTTACTGAAGTCCAGAAAGACCACATCCACAGCCTTTCCTTCATCCAGCAGCCGAATGACTTTGGTCATAGAAGGCGATCAGGTTGGTTTGGCAGGACCTGCCTCTGGTAAACCCATGTTGACTGGGCCTGATCACCTGGTTCTCTTGTAAGTGCTTCATGATAGCACTCAAGATCACCTGTTCCATGACTTTCCCTGGCACTGAGGTCAGACGGACTGGCCTGTAGTTCCCCGGATCCTCCCTGCTACCCCTCTTGTAAATGGGAACTACGTCAGCCAGTCTCCAGTCCAGAGGTACCTCCCCAGTCTTCCAGGACTGCTGGAAGATGATGGAAAGGGGTTTGGCCAATACATCCACCAGCTTCCTCAAAACCCTAGGATGTATCCCATCAGGCCCCATAGACTTGTGGGTGTCCAGTTGGCCAAGCAGGGCTCTGACCACCTCCTCTTGGACTATGGGAGCCTTGTATTGCTCCTCTGTTTCCCGGGTATCTACACAGAGGGAACAGCTTTCTTTACAATTAAAGACTGAGGCAAAGAAGGCATTAAGTACCTCAGCCTTCTCCCCGTCCCCTGTCACTGCTGTTCCCTCTGAGTCCAAAAGGGACTGTATGGTTTCCCTTGTCCTCCTTTTACTGTTAATATACTTATAAAAAGATTTTTTATTGTCTTTTGCAGACTTAGCTAATCTGATCTCTAGCTCAGCCTTAGCCCCTCTGATTTTTTCCCTACATAACCTCGCTTCCCTCCTGTAGTCCGTCCAAGAGACCTGTCCCCCCTTCCAGAGCCTATAAATATTCCTTTTTTTTCTAATTTCACTCAAGATTTCCCTACTCAACCAAGCTGGTTTTTTCCCCTGCCGGCCTTTTTTCCAGAACACGGGGATGGCTTTCTCCTGAGCTGCCAGGATCTCCTTTTGGAAGAGCTCCTAGCCCTCATGGGCTCCCTTGCCCTCAAGTACTGTCTCCCAGGAGACTTTGCCAACCAGCCTTCTACACAGTTCAAAGTCTGCCCTCTGAAAATTTAGTGCTACTGTCCTGCTTAGCACCCTCTTCACTTCACCTAGGACAGAAAACCCTATCATCTCGTGATCACTAAGACCTAGGCGACCCCCTACTCTCACATCCCCCACAAGCCCCTCTCTGTTGACAAACAGCAAGTCCAGGAGGGCACCTTCCCTCGTAGGTTCGTTGACCAGCTGTGCAAGGAAGTTGTCTTCCACGCACTCCAGGAACCTCCTAGACTGCTTCCTTTCTGCTGTATTGTACTTCCAGCAGATATCAGGGAGATTGAAGTCTCCCACAAGGACAAGAGTTTCCACAAGGACAAGTTTCTATCTTTTTTAAAATAAAGTAAGCCAGGCAGTGCTAGTAGGATGGTATTTGGTGTTAGAGAGTTTACTTCCAAATGTACTAATAAGGTTCTTGTACAAAAAGTGAAACTGAAAGAGCTGTAATACATTGATCTGTAGTGCATGCAGTCACTCGTGGCATATCCAAGTCCTTAGGTATTTATTCTAGCTTTAGTTTAATTTAGACCCTTCTTAGGTTTTTCAAATATTTTCAGAGGGGAGGGAATTAAAAAATAATCTCCCTGTCTCCCCTTGCTACTCCTTACACCTCTCCAACGTGTATTTCTGATCAAGAGATTTGTTGCTATCAAGTTGCAGACCACACCAAAACACCGATTGAGGAAATGTACGGGAGGCAAAAAGCAAGCTGCTAAGTGATCTAAGAAGCTTAAGAGCATTACGGTCTATAGATGTTGGATGAGATCGTTTTCATTGCGTCTTAAATCCCTGGAAGAGGAAGAGCTCAGTGCAGATGTAGAGGGAGGTGGAGGTTGTATTCAAAGAATTCTTCCAGGATACCCCTGAGAGTGAAAGGTGCTGTCTTGAGCAGTTCTCACTGGTGTGAGCCCTTAGCTCTGCAGTTACTGTGGACAGAACCTGGAAATGAGCTGCACATGAAGGGTATGAGAGTGAGTGGCTTTGGTTTTGGGAGGAGTTGATGAGGAAAAGGGAGTTCTCTAATTACATTCCTCTCCCAAAAAATAAAGGGACTTCCTTGTCCCCCAACCACAGTATTATCATGTTCCTTCCGCTCTTTATCAGCATTTTGTAACCTAGGAGACTGCTGCATTTAACAACACAGATTTAAGAGATTTGTGGTGTCCTGACAAGACTTGGTTACAGTTTGCCTATGGGTAGCCATTTTTTCAGGTGATATCTATACCATCTAATTCTCAGACTATAAAAAAAACCCTGGAAGATTGGCATAAGGAAAGCTTTTATGTCTTAAAAGAAGGCTGGGTAGAGCAGAAATAATTGCATGTTGCTAACTTCACAGATATAGGATTTCAAGAACAACGTTTCATTGGTTTGAGGTTAAAAAAAGAAATCTATTTCCAGTTGCACCAAGGATTACCATGGGCTTCTTAGAAAATGCCACATTGTGTGAAATAAAATGAATTCTCAATATCAGAAAGAATAGAAAAATAAAGTTGAAAAATGACATGGTTGAAGTTTGCAAACGGCTGTAATTTGCGGGACAAGGGAGGAGAGAGAGCAAAAAGCAGAGGTGGGAAGAGCATGTAACCTGCAGTTATTGGCAGAGGACGAGTAATATCTAAAGCATTGTCTTGTTGCAGGTCGTAATTAATTTTTGTTAAATTCCTGGAGCTATGTACATCACGATGGGGAGTAAAACTAGTAGTTGTAAGGTGGTAGAGGGTGGAGCCTGGAGGAAAGGTAATGTCAGGACAAATTTTAGGCTTGGAAAGCATAGGAAAGTAACCTTGAGGACAAATGCAAGTACTACGATGCTACTTCTTAGCAGACAAGTATAAGACTAGGAAACTCTGCTGATACATCACCAGGGTCTGGTGATAGTGTTGGGAAAGCTTGATGAAATGTTTTCTTGGTTGGTTTACCACAGACTGTCTGACAACTCCCCTGAATATCTTGATGGGAGTTTAATGAGCAAAAGAGAACCCACAAAGATGGGGTTTAGCTGATAAAGAACCTCTCCTATCCTCATCTTATAACATACAAAAAGTAGTATTTAGGATATGTTTAAGTAGTTGTATACTTTGCAAAATTAAACCACTTAAATGTAGTAGGTGTTAGCTCAAAATAAATTATTTTAAAGAGAGCTGAAAGTATCTTACCGTGCAGTACCTGGTTACAGTTAGTGTTTTTCTTTCTTTCTTTCAAGAATCGATATTCATCGTAAAGAGAATGCAGGTGCTGCTGAGAAACCAATTACCATCCACTCAACTCCTGAAGGCTGCTCAACCGCTTGTAAAATTATTATGGAGATTATGCAGAAGGAAGCTCAAGATACTAAATTGTGAGTAAAACACACTTCATAGTGGAAGCATTAAAAATTCTGAATTCTTATTGACTCCGTTTAAAGGTGCAGTCATTAAAAATTAAACAAGTGAGCCTTTGTTGCCATTATGTATATTTAAGCAGGTAAAGGAACTAAAACTCTACCTTTCGGGACAGTTTGCTTGCTTAATTAGCTTGAGCACATACATATTTTTTCAGCTGTTGTCTGGCTGTAATTTTTAAGTAAACTGGAGCAAATATTGAAGCCTCTTGAGCTACTAATAGCTTCTAAGCTGAGTGAGCATAAGTTGTGAGCTGTCACTAGAAGTTTTAAGGTTTATTTCTTCCTTCTGAACAGCTCTTGCTGCTTCAGTCTGAGTTTTCTTTAGCAGGTATGTCACAGTGAAGGTATAGATGATAGTGCTGAAATGTGTGTTACACTTGAACTCGTTCTGCTTCTAGTATAAACATGTAAAAGTGAGGGTGGTAGACATTTCTAGGAAAATAAAATTTACCCATAACATGCATAAAAACTTTCACTCTGGTCTCAAAGTCTTACTGGGTGTAACCTCCATTACAGTACAGAAGAAATTCCCTTGAAGATATTGGCACATAACAACTTTGTTGGCAGACTTATTGGCAAAGAAGGAAGAAACCTGAAGAAAATTGAACAGGACACAGATACTAAAATCACGATATCTCCGTAAGTTTTCGGTGGCCTGAACTTTTGGTGAGCTCTCAAGTAGCAGCAATGCTGCTGCACAGCATTGAGGTACAGAGTTATTACAAAAATATCATGTGTGTTTTGAAGGCTGAGAATAACGGGCTTGGAGGCCTTTCCATAGTGTGAATGAAACGGTTACTTTAGCTCAGTTAAATTTAATGTAAACAGTGGATCTTCATTGTAAACTCAGTCAAGAGCAAGCCTAAAAATAACATGGGCTATGTGGAGTTTGTGTTTAGACTGTATTCTAAGTGTTGGTTTCTTTTAACATATTATACTGTCTGTAATGACAAGTGTTTGAAACTATAAACCTGGATCGGTTCTGAGGTATGTATGAAAATGATTGAAACTAGTGATGTTTTAGCTTCTGGTGTAGATTAAATTCTTGGACAGGAGGGAAGGCAGTAAAGCAAATGAATACTGAAAAGAGTATTTTTAGTAGGAGTTCTGTCCCTCTTGGCCAGTAGCAGCCAAGCTGTGATAGACTAGTCTGCTTCAAAGTAGTAGCTTTTGGTCTGTAAGTTTGTGGAGGTAACTGAGACCTGTTCAGATTTAACTGAGATTAAACAGGAGTGTTCATCTTCACTGGAAGTCTGCAAATTGCTGATTAGATAAACATCTCTGTTGAAGCTTGGCTGTTCATAGCAGTTTTACCCTGGAGTAATACCTCTTCAGAGAACCTCCTGTTCTGAATAATGAATACCCTGGTATGAACTTCCAGGCATTTGAGGGCATCCTGGACTTAGGCTCTAGCCAGAATTGGTGAGAATAATAGACTGTAGGAAAGGGAGAACATTTGGAAGACACATTAAGAAGTATGAAGAGGTGTGGATACACGCAGGAGACAAAGTGTTCTGCAGAAAATAGATCAAATGAAGGCAAGGAAGCTAAGAGTGAATGAGGTTCTTCAAAAAGAGGGAATTAAAAATTGGATGGAAGATCCTGAGGCCTTCCTGAAGGTATTTAAGTGTTTATGGAATTAGCCTGAGGAAGTGCAGTGAGTCAATTGAAGAAAAAAAACCCCACTTGAATAAGTGTTTCAAGAATAGGTTTTGTAAGGCCAGCACGCTTTTCTCAAATGTGTTGGCATAAACATTTTGCTTGCGAACGCTACACAGACTGTTAATGCTGTTTCTTAAAGAAAAAAATAAGTACAGGGTAAATGGGATAATGATCTTTATTCTGTGAAACCAACTTGTCTTTATTGATTATGACACAAATAACACATTGTCTGTGAGCACTCACACAGTCTTTTTTAATTTAGCAAGTTAATGGTTTGTTCGCATTAAAATCTTGGCCTCAAGATTATTCTTGTCATGCTTTGCCTGAAATAGCCCCATGAAGTCACCTGGTTTAATCAGTATATAAAAGAGAGCCTGTTGATTCTGCTTTGCCTAATTAGTCTTTCTCCTGATCTTTGCTTAGGCCTTTTGCTCACCTTGTCCATAAAGTTAAAGTAAGGCAGCTGGTTTTGGAAAGCTTTTCCTCTTCGTTGCAGTGTCTCCCACCACTTTCCTTCCCGAGGCAGTGACTTGGTGCTTGCACAGTGGAAACTTAAGAATTGCTTTGTGGATTCCCTTTGTGCTTGCTGCTGCTTAACTGAGGTGTGCAGGTTGCCACGCTGCCTGCTGTGTGAGAAAGCAAGCCCTGCATGCTTCTTCCTCTCCTTCCTACCTTGGGTTTTCCCACCACTCTTGCATCCTGCTCTGCCTATTTTTCTGTCTTCAACCCTTCAACTCGCCTTCTCTCTATATGTAGACATGTTGTGGCTTCCCAGTCTTCAATTTCTTCCATTTTACCATAGTAGTTCACTATTTGTTACCTAAAAAAGCATTCGTTTAATGTTGTGACCCTTTTTTTAAAATCCCCTGAGTAGGTACTAGTGTTTCACAACAAATGATGACTTGCACACAGCTTTTGGTTTTCCCACTGTGAGGATTTGGAGGCTCTCCTGCAGCTTTGCTGAGGGTTGGGCTTTTTCTCCTTCTTCCTTAAGGAATTCACTGTTGTTCTCAAGGAAAGAAATTTTCTTATGGCCTGTGTTTCTGCGATGTGTAAATGTCTAAATATGAAGCCCTGGGCAGGGCTGGTGTGGAGTGTGAAGCTTAGTGGTGCTTCACTGCTCTGCAGTTCATGTTCCTACAGAGCATGATGGTTTCCATTTTGTGTTGCTCAACCATCTGATGCCAGACCTCACTGTGGTGGTTTTCATTGCGTCTTCTGTGAGGACAGTGTCTCCAGATTCTTCTAGAACTATGTTTCAGCCCTTTTATGGATTAATGTTGTGTTCTTTGAAGGGCGAACCCAATACGCTTGGATGTCACCACACTTGAATGAGAAACCTGCATTACCCTTTGCTGTGTGCTAATTAACAGCGTTTCTCTTTCATTTGCAGGTTGCAGGACTTGACACTCTATAATCCGGAAAGGACCATTACAGTTAAAGGCAGTATTGAAACTTGTGCCAAGGCTGAGGAAGAAATTATGAAGAAAATCAGGGAGTCCTATGAAAATGATATTGCTGCTATGAATGTGAGTTGTCTTGTGGCACGGGCCCTTTCTGGAACTAGAATCACAATAAAATTTAGGTGTGAGGGACCTGAGGGTGTTGCTCAGCACAGAATCATATAATCACCAGGTTGGAAGAGACCCAGTGGATCATTGAGTCAAACCATTTCTGTCAAACACTAAACCATGTCCCTCAGCACCTCATCCACCTGTCCCTTAAACACCTCCAGGGAAGGTGGATCAACCACCTCCCTGGGAAGCCTCTGCCAATGCCCAATGACCCTTTCTGTGAAAAACTTCCTCCTAATCTCTAGCCTAAGTCTCCCCTGTCAGAGCTTGAGGCCATTGCCTCTCATCCTGTCCTTTGGGAGAAGAGCCCAGCTCCCTCCTCTCTACAACCTCCTTTCGGGTAGTTGGAGAGAGCAATGAGGTCTCCCCTCAGCCTCCTCTTCTCCAGGTTTAACAACCCCAGCTTATAGGACCTACCTTCAAACATAGGACCTACTTCAAAATTAAATGAGGAAGACTACAGTCTCTCAGGGCAGCTTGTACCCTGTCTCACTGCTCTCATGGTGTAAATTTCTTTCCTAATACCACACTGGAATTTCCCTGTTGTAACCTTTCTTGGTTGCCTCTCATTTGAATCCACTGGGCTTGGCTAAGGTTTTTTAATTATTTATTTGTGTGTGCATGCTATTTTTAACAAAAGGTTTTTCTGCTTTGTTTTGGGTAGTGGAATGGAGAAATTCATTAGATTGAGGAAATGAGTGAGCGTTTGACTTTTCTTGTTGTGAAAACCTAAAGGAATGTGTGTGTGTGTATATGCTCTAGTTTGTATATGTTTCTTAAAGTAATGATTCCCAGCCTCTTCACGTTAAAAGCAGAGCAACATATGGAAGAACGATCTCTCCTGCTTTCAATTATTTAAGAGGATTTCAGTAAGGTTTTTCATATAGGTTATAAAGACATTTAGTTATTCAAAGGCGATTGATGATTATATAGTAAAAATAACACACCTCATTACTCTGCCAAAGTATTACTAATGCATATTGGGAAATGATAGCTTTTTGATAAGCTATGAAGAGCTTTTTGGGTGTGTATCCAAACCTTATGGTCTAGAATCAGACCAGAAATATTTCTTTTCAGTTCACAATAGTCTCTGATTTTCTAGAAATGACTATTGTCCACTGTTTCCCAATTGGCTGAAGAGAATATATTCCCTGCTTTCCCCCTCCCTCCCATTTTTTTCCCCCCTCCCTCTCTGCAAATTGCAGGACACAAACTACTCATGAGGACACAATGAAATATTTTATAGTGGTACGTTGTTGTTTCACGTAGTGAGCAGGAACATGGGCTGAGCTTGAGGCTGCTCTGCTCTTTAGCAAAGATGTGGTAAGCAGAAACCTATCAAGTTTCATTTGTACTGATTATTAGGGTAGTTGAAGTTTTGAGGGTTGGTTTTGGTCTCTCATTGGCTTATCTTGATGGTCTGAGATGGTATCTGTCTCTAGCTGAGCTTTTTGATTAAAGCATAGTTATATTACTGGGCAATAATCTGGAAAAGTGAAAAGGATACTGACAAGTTTTGTGTCACAGATAATTGCTTTCTACCACATGATGCTATCGCTTCTCTCATTATGGTCAAGTGAGGGACATGCAACTGTATAGCTGACACCTTCCCAGCAAATACTGGGGTTATCTTTCTCTTTTGCAAAGCATGGGAGAGAGAATGGTGTTACAGAATCATAGAACAACCACGTTGGAAGGGACCCACCGGATCATTGAGTCCAACTACTCCTATCAAACACTAAACCATGTCCCTCAGCACCTCGTCCACCCGTCCCTTAAACCCTTCCAGGGAAGGTGAATCAACCACCTCCCTTGACAGCCTCTGCCAGTGCCCAATGACCCTTTCTGTGAAAAAAATTTTATAGTAGGTGTATTAAGTCAGGGCTTGTGCATGGGCTTTCTCTGTTTCAACAGGGCAGTAATTTTAGTATGAAGCCAAAATTGTTATTTCTCTGATAATTTTGTTCACTCTGAAAGTAAAATTACCTGAATTTCTTGCTGTATAGTTGGTCACATGTCTCACTGATTAAGTTGCAGCAACGGATTCCCAGCTGCCTTTCTTGCTACGTGTTTTTAATGGTTTTGGTCTGTGCTCATGTCTGGGAAATAGGTTTGAAGCAGAGTCCTTGGGGTAATGGAGATGAAAATTTCTTTTTAGAATAGCATACTGACATCTCAAAAGGTTAAAAGCCTGTGCCGCCTAGGATTTTGATTAAAGCTAATAACTAGGATTGTAAATCTTAAGTAACTCTTCTGTCATTGCAGCTTCAAGCACATTTAATTCCTGGATTAAATCTGAATGCCTTGGGTCTATTCCCGCCTTCTTCTTCAGGAATACCACCTCCCGCAGTGAGTGTTGCCTCTGCTGCTGCTGCTGCTTCATATCCACCGTTTGGGGTAAGAGAAGTCTCTGAGTTTGGATGGCTAACCTGTGCAATGCTGCTGTTCGAGACTAGTTTGCAGTATTTTTGCCAAATTACCTCAAAGATCTGGGAACGGTGCTTTAGTAGCTGTGTTCTATCAGTTTTCTACATTTTCTGTCTGTTTTCCTGCTTGCACACTGAAAATGGTTGGGAGCAGACTCCAGAAAATGGAGTTTCTTAGAAAAGTGTTAAATCCTATTTTCTAGAGAACTTGTATAACTGCAGACAGAAATCTCATAAAATCGTTTTATGATTGTAAAAGCACTGTTGAAATACATTGTTGGTAGAGTTATAGCATTTCAATTATGTGAATTAATCTCTAGAAAGCGGTGATTTACTTGCCCTGCTAATTTATGAAATGTGAAAAAGTTCAATAGAATTTTATTCAGATCCAGTGCTGATAAGTAATCATAGACGAGGTCCCCTGCTTTGGAGCAGAAGATAATTCATTGCATTAGAAAACTCTAGAATCTTTCTGGAAAGAGGTGGTGCTCTGCCATTCAAGAAAAAACATCATCATTACACAGAAATGTTTTTTCGTTTCTTCCCTGTTTCTGCTGGTGATTGTTATTAGCAGCTCAGTGGAAGATGAATTTTTGTAATGAGCTTCAAAACGTGGATGACGGAACTTTACAAACTCTGACGTGGCCGACTTTGCCTTCTTTGCTCAACAGTAACATCTAGAGAGCTAAGTCTGAGACTCTTCATGAATTAGAAAAGTGAAAATGCAGCACTGCGCACTAAACCTTATCAAATAATTCAAGTGGGTCTATAAATATTGCACTAAGGGGAAGTTGTTGCCTAAATAATTTTCCCAGAGGAAGAAGCCAAGAAAATGTCACTGCAAAGAACAGGAAAAATTCCACACTCGTAGCATTGTTTGTGGGAATGAACAACTTGGGTGTTATGAATGCATTATAAACTATGTTGAGTATAATAGTGGCTTTATCAGGAAAAAGTGCTCCAGTGAAAGCTACAAGGGAAATATGTTTAGACTTGGTTATTTTACTGCTAATAGCAGTGCCTCTATGACAGACAAATCCTCTCCCCCACCCCTGGCCCTCTGCACTTTGATTAGAGTTGCAGACCAAACTAAAACAATACATATTTCTGTTTCATTGTATTATATAAAATGCCAGCTGTGGTAATGGGTTGTCCCCATTTTTCTTCTTTTTTTTTTTTTTGTTAAGAGAAGCTAGAGGTGATTTGTTAACAGTAAAAAAACTTTCTTTATTTTAGTAGTATGGAGAGTGTAGCGTTTTCTTTTTTTACCCCAGATTTGAAAGCTACTTTGCTATTCTTGAGATTCGTGCTATAAGCCTACAGTTCTTCGTTTGGTTTATTTTTATTTCTTTCCTACTTTTTCCTTTTGAGGTTCTCTTGTTTTTTGCTTTATATATGTAGCTAAACAGTGCTGAATTCAGTGATGTCAATCTTATTCCTTCTTCCTTATTCTGCTCCTAGTGTACCTTTTCCACTGCCAGATGCACTTTTTTTGGCCTGCTAGGATCACTGGCAGTTTCCAGGTTTCTGGAAATAGGATAATGGCAGGGACCATAAAAAGTCATCAAGGAAGATGTGTCATTGTGAATAAGTGTAGAAGCTTTGCAGCTGCAAGAGCTCTGCTGTCTGAACTCTCTCTTGCTCCTGTTGCTGCTGTGTGCTCAGTCCTTGGAATGAGCTCTCATTCCAGATAGTCTAGATGACAAGCTAACATACAAGAAGAAGGCTCTCAGATTCAGAGGATAAACTGTGACGGCTTTTGTAGAGGTTGGGGGTGGTATCAAGACAACCTCTGAACCTGAAACTAAGGACTTCAGAAACAAATACATGAACAATTGAAACTCTTGCCTTTTCTTACTTACACGTGATCTTATCTGGAAAAGAGCAGGTCGTTCAGTGGGCTTCAGGTAAGCCAGTTCTTCAGATTACTTCCACTAGCTATTCCTCTGCAGAGAGGGAAACAAGGAAAAGTATGAGTTCATCTTTTAATGGATGCAGTTTTCTAGAAACCAGTTTCAGTTTTAAGTTTTTTTGTTTACTCTGTTGGGCAAAACCTTTAAAATCTTGTTTGCATGTGAAGCTAGTTATTGAAATTTCTGAGTTTCTCCTCTCCTAATTTTTTTTTAGTCTAGTAGTACAATTTTCAGGACTTTAATTAAATAGGGTATTGGGTCATGTGGAAGTAGAAAGAGCAAAAGAAAAAAGGTTGGCTGTATTTTTGAAGAAGAATTGGAAACAACTTGAAAGGCTACAGGTAACTGCAGATGGCTATCTAGGAGAGCCCATGAGGGATTTTAAAAAATAAACTTAAATAAAAATCTGTGATTGAAAAAGACTTCAAGGAAAGAAGGTCTTAGAAGAAGAAATCACAGAGAGACTGTTTACCTATGAGCTATTCGTTATCTTCTCATATGGCTTGTTTGGGCAATCCAAGTCCCTTTAACTTGTTTTGTGTGGATGCCCCTATACACTTGGGAGCACTGGGTAGCTGGCTTTGAGGATTTCTCATTCAGGCAGCTGAAAATCCTCTCTGAAAACAGTGCTGCCATCAGGGTATGAGAAATTTATCCCACTACTGTCGTCTTGCTTATTTTTGTTAGCGCAAATTTTGCCTTCTCAGGGCTGGATGAAGGTGGCTCTTCCCTGTCTCCTGTTTGTTTGAGCTAAGTTATGTTCTTCAGGAATTTCAGCTACACCATCATCGGGGGCCTCTGGGTATCTGATGTCATTGAAGTCCTTTAGGGAATGTGTGCTTACGCAATATATAATGAGCCTTGGGGCCCCACTATGATATATATGACGGTTATGAAAGTTTTGTTTGAATGTATGGACCCTTTCTTCACTTTGTTGTGGGGATGGACTCATAAGGGGCTCTTCTGTGGGTCAGAAGAGGTAAGTGGGTGCACTTTGTGTGTTTTGCAGGGGAGTTTTTCCATATGGAATTGATCCTTCATTGATCCACTTTTTTTAGTGGCAAGGCGTTTTCTGTGACCTTGTGTAAAATTGGTTCCCAAAGAAACTGAGGTGTCATCTGAATTACTGGAATAAGTGTCTGTCACATTCTTGCTGTTCTTTTTATATATGGGTGGAAAGAATCAAATCTGCATAGTAAACAGATTCTAGGATTTTGTTACATTGCCAGAGCTTAGTGACACATATACAGCCATAACCAAGTATTCCCAAAACTGAATCTTCAGGAGTTTGGGACTAAGTAATCTGGTAGGTTTAGCTGTGTTAACGTGAGCTGTGTGATTCTGCCTCCTCTCCCTCTTCATGCAAAATTACAGGCATATTTCACCAGGGCCTAACACTGTTCTCCAGCCACTTCAGGAATAGACCAATGCCACAAACCTAGGAGATATTGATATCAAACAGAGATTTGCATATAAGCCTTGGACTGGCTTATGCTCAGGAGTGCAATCTCCATGTGTCTGAGACACTTTTTAAAACACTTTCTAAAACCTTTTATATGGTAAAAGGTATCCTAGCCAGCCTGCTTCAGGTGGTGTTGTAATGTTTAAAGCTGTTTTGGTGGAGCATATGTGCATGTTTGTTTCCCAGGAACAAAGGTTTGTTCTCCTGCAGTGCTGAAGATTTTAAAGCTCCAAACAAATAAGAATTCCTTGTCTTGGAGTTCAACTGTGTACAGTTGTGCCATTAAATACACTTGACCCATCTACTTGGATTGAACAGGTTGCACCCTTCCTTTTATAAATGAAACTTTGCCATTTTAATTGTACGTTTGACTGCATTTCTATTGTATCTGAACATTGGCATGGCAAAGGGATGGGGAAAAGAGAGCTAACCGATAGGTGGTTCATCCTACCCTTGAGCCACCTGCAACAGGGCAGCAGAATTAATTCTCTTGTAACAAGTGACTCCTCGCTGTTGCATGGCAAGTGTACTCAAACATAGAGGAAGGTGAAAAGCAAGAAGCAGGCAGCTTTCCTCAAGTGTTCCTACCAGCTGCTCTTACGCATCTGTAAGTTTCTGTAAAAAACAGTGGAACTTTTGCTGTGTAGAAGGTAGTGAAGGTGCAGAGACTCCTCTGCTTACAGCAGGGCTGCTTTCTCTACTGGTCTTTTTGCATAGGTGTTGTAGCTTCTTGAAGCTTTACCCTCAAAATGCTCTTTCTGACGTTTTGTTTAGCATCACAGTTAATTTTCAGGTTATGTGATATGCACAGTGTCTTCTAGGAAGAAAAAAAAGAAAGGAAATAACCTAAACCCCCAAACCAACAAGGTTGTTTCCTACAGTAAACAAAACCACAAAATCAAACCATCCTTTTCTAATGACAAAAGGGCTTGTACAGCTAGGGCTGAGAGATTGCTTTCCTTTATTCTTTTTGCCATCTCTTGAAGCTTTTTGTTGCAGGTGAGGAACATGCCAATGGAAAACTTTCTCCTTAGAAGATGTGGTCAAGAGATTCCTTCTTTATTCTCCAGTAATTTTCTTTAACAATAATAAAGAAGAGATCTTCTATATTGCATAGATGTGAGAGAGGAAATAACTATATTGTGCTTTTGGCAGGAAAGAAAAGTAATTTAAAATGAAAAATTGCTTCATTGAGGGCCTTCATTTGATGCCCTGAGCATAGATGAGACAAGGAAGAGGAAAAACTGTCCTATGCTTCCAGGTACTTTGACTCTTACTTGGTGGAGTTGGGCTCCTTTGGATGTCTGGGTTTGATAGGTTTAGCTTGTTGCGACTGTCAAGTCTAAACTACCCAGGGGTACTCGTGTATGTGCATCCACAATGTGTGTAGTTGTAAGTGGCTTTGCCCTCGTTTGCCTAGCTTGTTAAGCAGTAGACAACTTTGTAAGGAACTGTCCTACAGCCAAAAGAGGATGTGGTTTTGGGGGATAAAGAAGGATTTGGCACTGTCGTTACAAAACGGTTTTACATCAGTGAAATGAAAACCATACTTGTGCAGCAACACATAATCTTGAAGAGGGCACTATAGGACAAGAGCGTTGTCTGAGAAAAAACACTACCAGCTAATCTGACTTCTTTTGAAGATTGTAACCTCGGTGCCTTAAATACACCTTTCCTGTTGCGTAGTTTCCTAAATTCATTTAATGATGTATTTTTGACAGTTAAGAAATTTGCTCTGTGGTGCATGACATTGTGGGAGAAAGTGGGGTTGAAGATGGTTGGTGCTCCCACCTCCTTGAAGTTGCCTGCTCCTACCATGCTCGGTTGGCAAGGGCCCCTTCTCCAGAATAATCAAACTATTCTTGCCGTGGAGAAGGACTGGCCCCCAGACGGGGAAGCAAAATTGCAGTTGACACTAACGTACAAAGATCTGGCAAGGTGACAAGTGGGTGTTTTTTTAGGTATTGAAGCCTCTAGTTATTCTTAATAGCTCTTCTTACAGTTCTGAGGTTGCGATAATGTAAATAGCATCACTCGCTAACTAGTAATGCACACTTTTAAATACAAAAATGACTTCTCACCGGAGGTTTGAATACTTGTAGTGGTATTTGGGATAAGAGATAAGAATTTCTGTTGGTCCCCTGCTCCCAGATTCCCAGATGTGGGGAGATGGTTTAAGTGCTGTTCCCTTGAGGATCTCTAAATCCCAAGCTCCAAGTACCAGGCTTAGCATCTTCTGAATGTTAAACTACATGGGAAATTTAATTCCTTAAGGTGCCAAATAATATTTTCTTACTAGAGTGCTGGGCTTCTCCAGACCAGGAACAAAAATAGGTCAAGTCTACATTCTGGTGTAGCTGGCTCCATCTCTGGTTGGTTTGTTCATAAAATATGATGGAAAAATAAGTGATCTTTCTTGTGTTTTCCCAACCTGTTTTTCTTGCAGCTGCCAAGGAATCTGAGAGCAGTGCTTTTGTAAACCAGAGCTGATGAGTACCTGTACCTTTCAAAGCCACAGATTTCAGGGGCAAGTGCTAAGAGTCTGGAGTACCCATGTGGCTGGTGTCACAACCATGATTTTTTGAAGTGAAAATATTTCTATACATAAACAATTTTGTTTTGAAGGTTGTGCAGTGTTGCAACACCAAATACTCATAGTAGTTTGCTTGTGAATGACCAGCAAAATTCCTGCTTACGTAGTTTCACAATCTGTTCCTTATGTTGATTCCTGCTTTTGGCTGTCAGTTCAGAATAAAAGGTGGCAGATTGCTTTTTCTGGCATTGCATCCAATCAGATTTTGCAAAAACAAAAAGTTCATGCCGTGTTCAGAAATATGTCAGACCTGTTCCTGCTTGTGAAATGCCTTACAACCAGCCTGCCAGGAAATGTTCCTTCTCTGCTCCTGTGACTTCTACCTCCCCCTGTTCCTGGCTAGGTTTTCATGTTGGAAGCACCATCTGATAGGTGCGGTCCTGTTAGTGACTTCTAGTAGTCTGAGAAATCCCCATGTCTTGCATAGTAGAAGACAATGGTGATGAAAGTGCTAAATTGACAGCCAAGAAGCAGAGTGAGTACTACTAAGATTATTTTAGTAGCATCTCCCTTAAGGTACTGTCTGTTGTGTAATAACCAGCTGTGTTTGAGTTTCAGGTGTTAAAATACAGCTGTCTCCAAATTAGAAACGCAGACAGGAGTCATTGCTTAGGTTTTCAGCTAAGAGGTGAGAAACAGCTCATGTAGCTGGACAGGGAGCTCCTACCCACCCAGTGTACTTTCTGGTTGTCCAGGACTGATGAGGAAGGAGAAGTAGAGCTGCGTGGCCTTGCCATGAGCAGGTTGCCTTAGAAAGGATCATGTTGTTGGGTTATCTAGTGACACAAGTGTTTCTTATACAATGCAGCTGTAATGCTTGTAGGGTAAGGGGAAGCCAGCTCTGCTCCGAACACAGCAAGTTGTGAGCTTGGAGATCTGCTCGGGTGGAAGGAAGATGATGTGATGAATAACTGGCCAGGCCAGGAGAAAGTTCTGTCATGTGGTGTTGAAGCTGCAGTTCCTTGTTGTACTTGGAAATCCTCCCCATCGCTCCTGCCTCTCCTCAGTCTGGGATTCAGGTGAAGGTGAAGCTCTGGGTGGATTGTGGCAGTGCAGTTTGTGCACAGTTAAAAACGGGATGCTTCAGGGTGTCCAGAGTGAAGTCAGAAATACATATTTTCTCTTTTAAATGGTTTTGCTGGTCCTTGACTGACTGAATTCAGCAGTGAAGAACTCTTTTACCTTCTGAGTGTAGTGCTGGCTTTTCAGGTAGGGAATATGGCAGAAGGTTGTAAGCTCACAGCATGGGCTTTTCTCTTTTCTAAATAAACCCCAAAAGCTTGTAGTGCGGGAAGGGCTCAGGCTTCAGTTCAGTAACCTAAACTGGCAGCACCTCTTTAGTTGATGTACAAGTTGGTGACCCAAGAGGTATTGGCAAGGATGTGGTAAAACTGGATCACATTAGACCGATCTACCATGACTTTAAATTATCTTACCTTAATGACCTTTTTGTTTCCGATAAAAGCTTAAAATTTTAACGTTAGTACTGGAAAATGAGTACACTAGGATTTCTTCCACCAGTGTTAAAAGATTATTTTCTGTTACTGAATTGAATCCTACTGGAGTGTCTTGAAGAATACTTGGCTTACTACGGGTTTCCCCTTGCTGCAAGTTTTTATTACTAAATAAATAAGAGCATTTAGTATAGCTGTAGGCCAGGATTATTCTTCACAGTACATTGCAAAACATGGTTTAAATTTTGGCTTTGGGCCTGCTAGAGAGTTTAAATAAAATGATACCTCACTTCCTGACAAAACTGAGGGTATTCTGAAGACAGTCATCTGTAAATCTGCCTTCGTAATCGTAGCAGTAGGGAAGGAAGAGAATGGCAAAAGAGGACTCTTTCATGCAGTCATTGACTGGTTATAGATTATGTGGTGTTTTCTTTTTTTCATTTTACCAAATGGATTTGTTTACTATTTAAAAACAAAAAAAGACACGAATAACCCACTAGTCTAGATGGTAGCTGAACATTGGCTGAGACTGTTTCATGCAGCCTTAAAATAACTTTTAATTATTTCCCTCATAGCTAAATGGCTAACATGACTATGTGACTTAAAATAAATGTCTCATCCTAAGGTAATTCATTTGCAAAATGTTTAGAGTAAATGAAAACATGTATTGGAAATGCATAAAGGCTGAGAAACCAGTAAAGATCTAATTCTACTCCCATTGATGTCTGGCACAAAATCCTGTTTACTTCAGTGTGTACAATATTTTTGAAGATTTACAACCTTATCCCAAATGTTGCCATGGGTTTACCAACCACATACATTTGATGGAGCAAGGAGTCTATGGAGACACTTAAAAACATGACTAGAAAAAAAAAAATTGTACTGTTGGCAGACTTGCAGGAAAAGACTGATTAATGCTTAAGTCAACATGAGGGACATAAATAACAAACATGTCCCCTTACCGGCCCTGCAATGGGTGGGATCACAGACTCCCACTGACTGAAGGAGACTGAAAGCAAGAAGGGTGGAGGGGTTCATCTTGGAGAAGAAATGAGAAAGCAAAACTCTAGGTATTTTAGCGATGGTGGGTTTTGTTTGTTTGGTTTGGTTTTGTGCTTTTGGTTCTGTGTGGTTTCATTTTTTATTTCTTAAGTACCATTCCCAAATACAATATCCACTTCCCCAGCTTTGATGATTTGGGACCTACTTTTTTACCTACAACCGTGTATCTGAAGAGTTGTAGCTTAATTTTTCTGAGTTTTCGTCCTTGCTTATCCATGCTTTGGTCTCTATGCAAGCATGAGATGAGCAGGGATGCTTTTCTTTCTGATGATCTATTAGGTCAGGTAAAATCTCTCTTCCTTCTGTGTGATTATAGGTAGTTTGTAGGACTGATGCACCAGGCCTTGGCAGAAATGTTACAGTGACCCTATCCCAAAGGCAGCCTGTTGGGCTTTATGGATCTTTCGTAACTCTGCAAGCAAGAGTTGCAGAAAGAAGAGTGAATCTGCAAATTTTCTTGGCCAAGAGTCCTCAGCTTCTAGTACTGGTGTGGAGCAGTAACCCTTGTACTGAAGGGCATGGGGCAATAGTCCAAGGAGAGGAAGATCCTCACCCCATACGAGGCTGTGGAAACTAAGAAATGACTCCCCTGCTAAGCCATTTTGCTATGAATAAACTATAATGAGGTAGGGATGGTAGCGGAGAGGCAATTCTCCTGGGAAAATCATCTGTAGGGCTCCAGGGTCTGGTTGGAATGAACCATCCTGATGATACCTGCAGTGCACATGCTCCAGGCAAGCTTAGCGCAATGGAAAAGCAGCGAGGGCTTACAGGATTTAGGAACAAATCAGGCTCGATTTTGAATGGAGGTGATGTAAATTTAGAAAATAAATAATATCTTTTTCTAAAAAAAGAAATAGTTGTTGCGGGCTGTTAGGCCAGGGACAGATGGCTGCTGTTCGGGGACTTGCAGGAGGTGTGGAAGGAGGTGTATCCAAGCTGCTACAGGACTAGTCAAAAACATTAGAGCTGCTGGTGTGCAGAAGCAGTTGCTTAGCTTCATCCAATGGGATAGACTGATTTGCAGTTGTTAGCTCCCTGGTTTTAATCATGGTTAGATGACCAAGCAGAAAATCTGACTTAAGTTGACATATCAAGTTTTACTTCTGTACGTTAGTTACCTTTCTGAAAGCTTTAGTGTGGTTTGAACCATCGCAGTTCTCTTTAACTAACAGTGAATATATCTTTCTGTTTAAACAAACAGTTTAACATTTGCCTTGATTAATATATTTTTTCCGTTTTCTGTTAAAAAACGATGAATGGTGCTTTTCTTGTTTGCTTGATTAATTTAACTTCTGATTTTCATCAGGCTACATTTGAATGGAAATTGGAATCCAATTGATGAACAAAACCAGAATTTAAAATTGTTTTCATTAGCTAAATGTGCTGGATATAGACAAAAATTCCTTATCAAGCCTTTTTCATGTTTAAAGCTTACTGATTTTTGTACAAACAAAGCAAGTATTTTCAGCTGTTTATGAACTGAATTAATTGTTTCTGTCACCATGCTCTTCAAGAATCTGTTTTAGTTCTAAGAAATCTGTTTCTGAATCTCAGTTTCTGGAATTTATTTTAATTTTTTTTTTTTAATTCTGTGAAATGACGCTCTCCATCTGAGTGAATATCCTGGTGTTGTCTAACTGTGTGACCCTGCTACATGAGGCAGGAATTTCTCTCCCCAAAACCGTGTTCCTCAAGTGTATGTGGGCATCCTGCCCCACTGCCCAGAAGATTATGTACTTTGGTTTATGCTGTTTGGACTTGTTCAGTGTTAAGGTGAATTAGTCCTGAGCCCTTCCCACAAACACTGCTAGGGCAGAAGAGAATAACTGAGGCAGTTATTCACAAATTTGGGTGGACATCTGGACCATATGTCGTGGAGAACCTGCGTTAAACTATTTCACAAGATTTCTTTCCGCTCTTCTATCAGTTTCCAGGGCTAGGGTGGTCTTGAATATGGGAGGAATGGGAGGAAAATAAAGCGAATGGGGAAGAGAAAGAAATTGCATAGTGTTCTCCATGTACAGGAGACCTTACTGCTGTCAAAAATCAGCTGATGACTACTTCCATAACTTAAACTTCAAGGACAAATGCCCCCCCCCCTACTTTAACATTTAGATGGAAAAATATTTTAAATTATTCCATTAAGGTCCTTAAAATTATGAAGTAAAAAAGGTGAACTGCAGGATGCTCTCTAAAGTCATTAGATGTTCTCCAAGATTATATATATATATATACACATACTAATTTCAGTTCTCAGATTTTAAGTATATGCTTAAGAAGACTTGGCCCTTGTTAAAGGACTGAATGTTGAAACTCAGATTCCATGCAGTGGGAAATTAGTTCCCTAAATATAGTGCTTCTAACATATGTTTAAGATCTAGGAATCTATTTCGGATATAACTCATGCTAGAAGTTCCTGGAAAGCTCCATGACTTATGGGGCATGGGGAAGATTAAGTTATAGTATTAAATTTTCTTCCATCCTACGATCCCCAGAAGCATCTGTAAGATTGATGGGTGGTGTAGGCATTCCATTACATTTTGATGTTTCTTTTGGAGGATAGTCTTCCAGTAAATACAAAAGGATTTTAAAATGATTGTGGGTAAGGAGGTGGACAGATTATAAATTGAGCTTGCTGTTATGATACTCTCTTAAAAGCTTTAGCTGGACTTGATTTCTGCCAGAAGAAAAACGAAAGAGCTTTTGGGTTTGATGTTCATGCTTTAAAACAAATCAAATAGTATGTTTTCTTGACTGGTGAAAAATCAGTCTGGGTAAGGAAATGGACATAATTTCTCTAAATCCTGCATGATGTTATAGTGGAGATGAACTGCATTATAAATGTGTGTCAGCGTGTGCCTCTGCAGACAAGAATTTGAAAAATGACTATGTGTAAACAGTTCAGAAACAGTTCAGTATTGACAGATTCTCCACTGTTCCTTAATAAACACATATCACTATTACACAACAAATGGAAGTTTAATGTTAAAGAACTGTACTCACACAAAAATAATCTTAATAGCCCTTTAGGAAAGGAGTTGAAATGTATCAACAAGTCAAAATTACGAGGAGGGATGAGGGTGTGACAGAGTGACTCGATAGTTGGAAAGACACATGTACATCTTCTGTCTTCTGTTGCCTTTGCCTGTGTTTTATGTTTTAAGGGTGAGGCAGGAGAAAGGAATTTCAGTGGTGAGTTAAATCTAGCCAAGAAAGTGGCTTGAAATCAAGCTTTGTGAGGAAGAGGGGAGAACTGTGCTGCAGGCAGATGGGCGACAGAGGGAAGGCAGGAAATATCTGCAAACAAAAGTAATGAAGTTTGATTTGTTTCTGAGGAAGAGAAATGTGTCTGGAGGTGGGTTTAGGGTAGAAGCTGTGTAAATTCTTGAAAACCAGACCAGGGTAAAAGTTTGATTAGTTGCAGTGTATACAACGCTGGAATTAACTGCAAAGTTGTGTGTGTTAGCTCAAAGTTTAGCTGGGAGAAAGCATCTGGAGTTGCATGTGGGAGAGAACTCTGACAGTGGATTTCTGCAGGACATGGAGCATGTGTGGACAATTGAAGAAAGGGGTTGCTAAGCTGTCTGCACCTGAACTTGAAAGAGAGGTTGCCTTTAACACCCAGCACAGTTAGTATGGGTCCTTGTAATGAAGCTGGAAAACCCCAAATGCCTTATGAGTTTCTATTCATTGAGAAACAGTTTTCTGAAGCAGTGAGATCAATCAAAAACCTACAGCAGAATTTCCAAATTACTGGAAATGTTGCTGGATTCATGCTGAACATGTAAAAGGACCTACTATGAGTACACCTGCAGGATGTTTGTAATAATAATAAGAGAATTAGTTATCTTACAGAAAGTGGTTTAATATATATATATAGTGAAGTGACTGATATCTTTAATTACAAATATGTAGTATCAGGGTGTAGTTTTGATATTGTTTAAAACTGATCTGTCGACAGATTAAAAGGAGCATTCCCACCTTTTCCCATGCCCTGACCTAATTGTCATTATTCCCTCCTTTGTTCCAGGGTTGCAGCTTTTGTAGCTCTCTGGTTATTCAGGTCAGGGATCCAGTGCTTGCATTAAAAATCAGCTAGAACTGCAATCCTGCTGGCCACAAAGTGCACAGGGCAGTGGGGAGGTTGGCTGTAGAGAACTGCAACCTTTGTCCAGGGAAATTGAAGGCTTAAACAGTCAGAAAAAGACTGTGAATCCTGACGTCTTGTAGGTGTGAAATCACAGCGTAAATTGTGCAACTGCTGTGATCACCTAAAGCGACTGGCAATATGGGCTTCTATTCTCAATATCCTATTTTTGGGGATTCTTCACCTGGTACGTGGAGCTCTGCCTGGAATTTGTTTCCCCTCAGGTTACAGTTGACTTGTGTTTACCAAAAATAAAGTGGTCAAACTTGGAAAGAAGCGTTTAGTTCCAATTTCTTTATGGTTAATGCAGTAGGACTTTGCTTCCCCTTGAAAGACGTTGCTGAAACTTAAAAATAAGCAGAGAAAACTTTTCCAGGATTGCAGCTGCTTTTTGCTTTGTGTTGCTTACAACATATCTTTTACTGAAAATATACCAGGAAAAGCTGCTTCAGTGAGCTCTGTATGTGGGCCTGTATTCCAACCAAAATACTAAGAGCAAAACTACACGAGCAGAGTTGTCTCACATGCTCTGTGTGGTGGTATGGAGAGAGTGAGGATGAGGATTGTTATGTTGTATTCAAATAACTCTGCAGGAAAAAGCTTGTTGACATTGTCTCGCTAAGGATGAACAAAATGAGTTTTGAAAATATATGAGAAAGTAACATAGAGAAGGAAATGCTGTGAAAGGGAGTCTTAAATACCTCCTACTTAAAAGAAAGGCGTGTGTGAAATGTTTTTGGGAAGTTCCTTACCTTATGAGGAACGACTGAGAGAGCTGGTGGTGTTTAGCCTAGAGAAGAGGATGCTGAGAGGAGACCTCATTACTCTCTACAACTACCTGAAAGAAGGTTGTGGAGAAGAGGGAGCTGAGCTCTTCTCCCAAGTGACAGAGGACAGGACAAGAGGGAATAGCCTCAAGCTCCACCAGGGGAGATTTAGGCTGGAGATGAGGAAGTTTTTCACAGAAAGGGTCATTGGGCATTGGAATAGGCTGCCCAGGGAGGGGGGTTGATTCACCTTCCCTGGAGGTGTTTAAGGCAGGGGTAGATGAGATCCTGAGGGACATGGTTCAGTGTTTGATGGGAATGGTTGGACTCGATGATCCAATGGATCTCTTCCAACCTGGTTATTCTATGATTAATGGTATAGCAGTGTAATAGGTACTTGGTGGTGCTCCGGTAGTCTGAGACAAGTTCTTCTGAGGCTGGTGAAGTGGTTAAGGTTAATCATGTCTTGTGTAACTCTGTGGTTTGATCATCACCGTGTAGAGAGGACCTCAAGTGTTATGTTTTGCTGTCCAGCTGGGGGCATCTGACTGAAAGCAATAGGAAACGGCAGTGGTGCCTGGTAGCCAGTGGGTACAATGTTAGGGTCTTCTTGCTTTCAAAAACATCTTATCTGGCATTTAATTGACTCTCCTGCTTGAGGCTCGCTGCTGAGGCTCCAACTGTTGCATAATGGTACACAGGAGGAATCACTGACAGTTTTCGAGCTGGCTATCATTCCAGATCACTCCCACACAAAGGAAATTGTAGCATATATGTAACTGAGGCTTTTTGTGCTGCTCTCAGCACAATCTAAAGCTAAAAAAAAAAATAACTAGGAAAACTAGAAAGAGTTTGCTTGCTCAGGCTGTAGTGACTGTATTTGTAGTATCCTCATCTGCAGAGCCCTGCATGTGGAAGATCATCCAGACAGTGGCAGGTAAGAGTGAAAGTCTTGTGAAGAAGCAACACCTCGATTGTTTTTTAAAACTCTAAGCATTCAATTTGCAACTGTTTTATAAAAGATGAAAGAATCCTCTTTTGGCTCAAATTATTCTCTCTTGTTCTGTGAATTTTGTGATTCGCAGAAAAAGCCAGACACTTAATATTCAGACATCACAGGGCATCATGAGATTTCCCCTTCATTTCCATGCATGCCTGTTCCCGAACCATTTTCCTGTCAGTCGGATTCGTAATGTTCAAAAACATTCACTGCATATTTCCTTCTTCCCCACAGCAACAGCCCGAGTCTGAGACTGTTCATCTGTTCATCCCAGCCTTGGCAGTTGGAGCTATTATTGGCAAGCAGGGACAGCACATCAAACAACTTTCTCGTTTTGCAGGCGCATCTATTAAGGTATTATTACACTGACTAACTTTCTGTCTATTCTACATGACACTTTCGGCAAGTTTGCACAAGCAGTGTTTTTGTGAATGTCCTCCCTCACTCTGTGCTTAGAACGTGGTGTGATAAATGGTACGTCTGTTTATAAATCATCTTTTAATCTTCCTTGAGACAAGATAATTGGAAGCATGTTTTCAAACGTCTCCTGAGGTGTGAATTATAAGCTGCAAAGAAAACTACTTTGGTGGTCTTGATTTCTTAGAAACAGGCTCAGGTCTTTAGTGATGCGGTGCTTAAAGGTTTTCTTCTTCCTTTTGGTAAAATGAAAATGGGTGAGATAAATTCCTCGGTTGAAAACAGCAGCACAGGTGAAGTCTCCTGCTGCTGTGTCCAGCCTTGCTCT
Organism: Coccyzus lansbergi; assembly: GCA_033558105.1. Lineage (NCBI taxonomy): Eukaryota > Metazoa > Chordata > Aves > Cuculiformes > Coccyzidae > Coccyzus > Coccyzus lansbergi. The sequence goes on along the minus strand of JAUMJK010001331.1, from coordinate 25,454 downwards.
GTTCCAGGTGGATCAGTATGGGCTGTCAGGCTTGAATGGATCCATGCAGAAGCACTAGGGTTTTAAAATCTCTCCTGTAGTCTGAGCTCCTGGGGTTGGTCTGTGCTTTAACACCATGTTTACCTTGGCACACTGCTATAACATCCAGCTATTTGTGTGTTGACCACCTCGGTGTATCTAAGATTTGTGGAAGCTGACCTAATGGGAACTTAAGTTTTCAATTTTAGCCAGTTTGGTGAAATATTTGGCTCTTCCTTGGCTACGCTCTACCCCCTAGGGTAGCACTAGTTGCAGTTGTAGGAAGGTCTTGGGTTTCTGCTGCCAATGCCATTGTAACCACAAGTACCTCCTCTAGATGCTTGAGATTCTTTCTGTAAATAGCCAGTTCTGCTATTCTGTGCTGTAAAGATAATATTTTGGCCTATTTTTTTTTTTTTTTTAAAAAGGTGCATCATGTATCTCCGTTATTTGCTGTTAGTGACATTCTCCCGTGTAGATAAAGCAAATGTTCTTCTCAGTTCTCTTTTCACATGCATGGCCTGTTTAGTGAGTGCTATGGAGCTGAAGGTCAAGGGTGAAGGGGCAGGAGCCTACCTATGCCAAATTGAGCTTGGTGAAGCCAGCGAGGCTTGGCTTGGCTTGGAAGGTGTTCATCTAAGACTGCAGAGCAAAATAATTGGGGGACCCTGATGAATGAGTTGTGTGTGGTTTAATAAACACTGATCCACTTACTGGCCAGTCAACTCACTGGTATGCAGCTCAATTACATCCTTTACTGAGCAGTACATTAAGCAGTTGTTACACTACCCAGATGATTTACATTGGTAGAGCGCTAATAAGTATATTTTTAGGGGAAAAGAACTGGAATGGAAGAAAGTGAGAGGTGTTAATCTTTCTCTACCACACGTACCTTGCACAGAGGCATGATCTATCACGTATTTTCTCTCTCCCTCTCCTTTCCCACAGTTTACATCTAAAGATTAAGTGGTCTATGGAAGGTACTGCTAGGTGGAGGGAGATCTGTGAGATAACCTGGACCTCCAAGAACCCGTCCGAACTAGTTCTTTAGTTGGTCCTTGGAAGGCAGTTTAGTGGAAAGGGAGTTTCCAATGTTTCTCATGCATCTGGCTAACGGTGGCCTCAGGCTTCCTCTACTGGCTGGCACCTCTCTACCCAACACATTTATCATATCTGTATTAATTGAAATTCAATTAAAAGTTCGCTAAAGCTCTGGTCTTTTATTCCTTCAGTAGGAATAAAATAGAGAATATTTTTGTGGGAATAGGATTGAATCTTAATAGAACTGTGTGGATACAGGGTATGCTTGCTAAACTGTCAAGTTACATGCATTTTTATAAATTAATATAAAAATGTGACTTCATTTTGTAACCTGACCAAACATGGAGCTTGCTTCTGTATGAATGTAAATGATAAATAAGAGCCAATAACTTATTCAAAAGATCTGAACTTCCCTTGTGTTGACCACCTGCCGTTTGTCATAATGTTTTAGCAAAATAGTAAATCATGAGTCATCAAGGAATCTGTGCTTTTAGCTAAGAGTTGGAGGGAGTGCTGCTTGAGTAACTTAACTTGCCAAGCTGTAGTAATCGTACATTGTGGAGAAGGTAAATCTTTGTGCATGACACTCTGCACATTTGATAGGAATGGTTGGACTCGATGATATGGTGGGTCTCTTCCAACCTGGTGATTCTATGATTCCATGTTTGGAAATGTGCTGTGTACTGCTACACGTGAAAACTCTTTATGTCCACGTGCATCTTGTTTGTGCTTGTACTGAGCTTTGTAGATCTTGTTGAACCTTCTTAGCCACGGAGTAATTCTCAATAAACTGTGAATGCACAAGGGTTTTGCATACAACTGGTGTCCAGCCTGTTGCCTCCAAGGTGTACGTGGCTGTTCAGAAGTTGGGGTTGTTTTCCTGTGCCAGGGGTCACTGCTCAGTAATGCAGGCTTGGTGTGGGGCTCTAGCAGACTGAGCTATTCAGCACAAAAGCCAGGCAGAGCTTTCTGGACTGTCTGCTCCCTACCCTGTACTGCAGAGCTGGGACCTGTTGGGAACCATTGGCACCTCCTTGGTTATCAGTCATTCCCTGAGTTTAGCCCTTCCTGTCTCTGAAGGAGTTAGGAGGAGTTTTGTAGGTTTGGAGTATATGAAGCTGTCAGCTTGTGATCTGCCATATGGGAGACTGGTTGTTTTCTAGTTAGTAGAAATGTAAAACTGTTTCTCTTGCAAGTTAAAAATTCACTGCTTGGATACCATTTATATGTATAAAACTTGTCCTTCTGAGACCAGACAGACAAAACTAACACTGAAGTCCCTTAGATTGCCCCTTCAGATATTGAAATGTTAGTCAATACCTGTTTCTTTCATAGCCCTCAGCCACGTTTTACTCTAGCTCCTGAGAACAGGACATTCCGGGATAAAAGCAAAGTAAGAAATGTCTGAGAACATTTAAATACATGTAAGACGTAATGAGGGTCTGAAGGAAAATATTTTTCTTAAAATATCAATATGGGCCTGGTGCTCACTAGGAAAATGTGAGGTGACTGAGAGGTAAACTACAATGTCCATTTCACATGAATGGGATTCCTGGGCTGAGCTATGTCCCATCATCTACCTCCAAATGTGCCTTGAAATTTTGTCCCTCTTTTATTCCAAAGAATGAATGGATTCGGTCTGTGCTTGCCCTTACCATAGCATCATAAATGTACTGCTATAAAATAAATATATATTTTCAGATATAGCCAACAGGAATGCAGTAATCCTATGAAAAATAAATACACGAACCAGATCACTAGTATGTAACATCTTCTCCATCTTAGGGTACAATAGGAATAATTATGTAAACTTTGGTTAGCAAAATTCTTTAGTGAAAATGATGCATGGGGACTTGTAATTTGTCTGAAATAAGCTACAGCTGTTAAATATGAAAAACATCCCTACGCCAACAGCCAAGACGAAATCCCGTAGCGTTTAATATAATTGCCCATTCAACAGTGGCTATGTAACACTAGACGCAACAATGGAAATGTCAGTTGTGATAAACAAAAGATCCGTCCAGAATGTCAGAGGCTAGTTTGAATTATTTAATGCCGCTAGAGTCTGGGAACAACACCTACAGAAATCTTACTTTTGTGGCACCGTGAATTGCTAAAGACCCTGTCGGTGTCTGTCTTTAATGTAGAGCTTAATTTTTGTTTGGGTCACAAATATCCACAGATACAAACCCCTTGGGAACTGTGAGCTTGTTGCCCAGCATAGAGGGATGTTTTGGATCGGATTACAACAGTAAAGTGATCGCCTGTTTTCAGGGGGGACAGACACAAACTCTTGCTGACGAGCAGAACTTGTTAGAAAGGCTGTTGAAGTTAGTCGGGAGGGATAGGATTCCTGGTCTAGTAACCGTACTTGTCTTTTTGAAGCCTGTGCCTTGCATCACTCAGAGCCACATGAAAATGACTTGTGGGATTTTGCCATATGTGAAGGAGCAGCCTATGCCTTTTAACTTTGAGAAGTAAATTTCCTTATGGCTTAGCCAATTTCTCCGTATTTCATTATAGTTAATTAATGCACTTTAAAGAGAACAAGCCCATCATGACTGAAGTGTAAGGCTGCTGCTGTAACGAATAATTTTTCACTCTTGAACAGAATGTGAGACTGAAACGGGGAGGAGGTGGCTTTAAACTATTCCTTCAAAAGACAGCTACCAAAAGCTATGTTTATCCATTCCAGATTGCCCCTGCTGAAGGACCAGATGCCAAGCTGAGAATGGTTATCATCACTGGACCTCCAGAAGCTCAGTTCAAGGTATGACATATAAAAACTTGTCAGTTTGTAGTGGCCTTTGCGCTGTAAGGGACAACACTGAAAACAAAATACTTGGTTCCAAACACCATTTTTTTCAGAGAAAACACTTGCGTTTTGCCTACCTTTTGCTAAAAGGTATCTCATATGAATTGGGTCTAACATGAAAATATGGCCATATTACATTCCTAATTCACCCTTTAAATGAGCACCATAGTTCAGTCTTTATAGCCCATCTTAATACATCCAGTGGTTTAGTGAGTTGAAATAACAAAGCTGACAAGATGAGAGGCTGAGTCTTTAGGTTACTGTTGCACACCCAGTGGAAAATGCACTTTGAGGAACGCAAATTGCAAGATTTCTAATTGTATTTTCATCACAACTACAAGGAGGTACTGATTAACCCATTTGTGTTCAAATTGAGTTCTGGAGTGGTCTTCTGCCTCAGGTATCAAGGGATAAATCTAGTTAACCCAGAAGTAGTTGATGATGTTAGAAGCGATGCAGACAGCTCAGTGTAGCAGCCCAACCTCATCACAGATGAGGCCCAGAGCAGGTAGAAAGTCACTTGAGAGTTCATGTCCTGGCATCGTTCTCTTGCCTGTTCTCATTTTTGCCTTTATTTTCGCTTCAGGGCATCTTGCAAGAAGGAAGCGCACAACCGTCAGGCATATCTAGAATCAGTTTCATTAATGCCTTTAGGAGTTTTGGAGAAGTATCAGGGCAGGTATTTTGCAGTGGTAATAGTGAGCTACATGGATTGGAGATTATTGCTCAGTTACCATATGCATTTGAGAAACTTGAAGGCAAAGCACGACTTGGGAGCTCCGTCTCCTTGAGGTTTTCTGTGTGCATGTGGGCTTGGCCACATGGCATGTTCCACGTACAGGGAGCTCTTGTGATCTGTGATTAGCATAAGATTCTGGCTACCTTTTCTTCCCATCAGATATCACTGAACTTCAAGCAGTAGCAGGCTGAAGTAGATTTGGGTGTCCGTTATCCTGACTTTTCACGTAGGCAAAGGCTTGTCCTTAGGCTTTCTCCTTAAGATAGACCTGAAATCCCACAGTTCTTTTGCCAGATCTTCTCCCTGACCTGGATTGCACAAGGAGGAAAATCTCCCTTTTCTGCATCCCTTAACTAACGTTAAAACCACATCAATCAGTCACTCCTCTACACCTGGGCTTCTGCTTGCAAAGAGGGATCAATGTATTAGCACAAGCCGGTGCTTCTGAGTATCCTGGTCTTGCGAAGGAAAGGCAGAGTCTCTTGGGGCTTCCTTCTGCTTCCGTTCTTGTAGATTTTACTGCTCTTTCAGTCTTTTGACTGAGATGGGCAGAGGCAGAGTCCAGATCTTTCTTTTATCACCACTATTAACCCAAATCATGCCTTACAGTCCTGCCTGTCCATGCCTTTGGTAACACCGTCCTGAAGTTCTGTTTCAGAAGAATCATTTCTCTTTGAGCACAGGCTATTGCTCATTAGGCACCAAGAATGTAATCTGGGTGCACAACAACTTGAAGAGGCAATAGCTGCTGCTCATATGATTAGGCAGCTCTTGGAGAGGCAGTGTCAGCCCAGTCTGAGCTGGCATCCTTTCCCTACTACATTGTGTTTTGCTGTCTGTGATTCATGGCAGTGGTAGCTGCACCCCTTTCTTCCTCGCTGCAGTAGCCTGAGGAGGTTGCGGTCTGCAGGGCTATTTATTAGCAAGACAACGTTGTGGAAGAGAATATGCCACTGTTGATGGGCTCTGTTGCAGTGCTCCCTAGAGTTTAGGCAGAGCTGTGACACCAACATGCAGAGAGGATCCTGTTGCCTTGGGTCTGGCACACGTGCAAACAAAGTGGAATCTAGCACAGACATTTCAGCCACTATTTTCCTGTGAAGGAGCTGCAGCCCAGTTAGATTGTTCCCTTTCCTTAAAGGCTTTCTGAAGAGCTGAAAAATTTTGGATGTTGGAAATGCATCCATCATTTAAAAAGTCAATGTCCCACCTTCCTTTATAATTCAGTAGTAATGAATCCTTTTTTTGCTATAATACCACTCACTGAGCCCTGCAGGCTGTGCAGGTTGTTGAGGTGTTATGCACACTAAAAGCATCACTATTGAAATCATATTGTCTCTAATGAATCTGGAAACAGTTTCAAAATCTCCAGCTCAAGAGGACGGCTGGGAGTAGTATTTTATCTGCTCGTGGCAAACCCTTTTGAAGTGTTTTCCTGGAGCAGGAATCTCTGTTGACTCATAAGAGGGTTTGTACTGTGGTTTTGTATGGCTTTATTGTGTAGCCTTTTGTCTCTCCGCAACGATGACAGATTTTTGTGCTCAGGATCCTTTGACCCTGCACTATCTCACCTTAGGTGAAAAGCCATGCACTACAGATTTTTCCATGTTCGTCAGGTGGAGTCTGATTTTTCCAAAATACTGAGTACTTTCAGCTCCAAGGTCACAAGGTCTTTAATCTTACTCATTCTAGAGTAACATGAACCAGTTGTATGGTCTTTACAGAGCTTCTCTCTTCAGTTTCTTAATAGAAATGTTCTTCAAATGTTTCTTCAAAGCGCAGAGTGGGTCTCATCACTGATAAACAGAGAATAAGGAAATAAATAGATTTAAAAATCAGCAAGATTCATGAGCTTAGTGGACGTTCTTCTTGCTACCTGGCACTTGCATGTTTCCTAGCAAAGGGAACTGTGCTGATCGGAGTGATACTGTACCCACAGCGCTAGTTACATCTGGGTAGTTTGATTTTTCGCTTCAAAAAAACTGAGTGAGCTCAAACAACACATTGTAATGGATTGTGAAAGGAAGCTGTTTGCTCTAATTGGAGTCTTTATCCCATGACCTGTTTGGGGAGTGGGTAGCCTTTTTTTTCATTTAGCTTAGCACCTTTAAAAGAACAGGTTTCTGAGAATTAATTGTATCTTGTGCTTCTGGGTGTAATAAAAGCCTCAGCCAGGTAGTTCTTCTCTCCACCACTATTTACTTCTACAAAGATGCAATAGTTTATTATTCTACTTTTCAGTAGAAATGTTGCTTTTAAAAGAATGATCTCAGTTAAATTGTGTCATGATTCCCTGGTTTGTCACACAGTCTAAAGTTGCACAGCAGTGCTTCCTAGTTTGGCACAAACTATTTGGCAAAATAGTTGCTGTGTTTATTAGGGGAAAACGCTTTGTCAGGGCTTTGTGTACTGAGAGCTCTTCTCTCTGTGGAACTTCTTGAAGTTCACTAGATTTCAGGGAGAGCATTCTCTAACCAGAAACATTTTTTGCAGGCTCAAGGGAGAATCTATGGAAAACTTAAAGAAGAAAATTTCTTTGGACCTAAAGAAGAAGTGAAACTTGAGGCTCATATAAAAGTGCCATCCTATGCTGCTGGTAGAGTTATTGGGAAAGGAGGCAAAACAGTAAGTAGCCAAAATAAAACCTTTAGTGTTGTTCGGTTGTTTCTTAATTCACTGTGTATGCATGTGAAAGGCTTAAACATGTAGCTCACCAACAGCCAATCCTTTGAAGTTATGTTAAAGCAGGTGCCGTTTCCTTAGCTGCGCTTGTGAAGCTTTCCTTTTTTTTCTAGTATTGGAGTCAAGAGAAGCTGATCTCATAGTATGACTTATTTCATCCAAAAATAAGTCTAACAAAAATCCCTAGTCCCGGCCAGGTCTGTGGGGCTTGTATTAATAGAAATTTAGTTCTTCCTTTTTGAATGAATACGTTCCTACTTGAGACCTGTTTCTATGAGCCTTAGCTTATATCCAAGTTCACAAAAGATTTCACAAGTCTTGTTTAATTAAAAATCAAATTCAGCCAATCCAAAGGTGTCATTTCTGGCCAAAACTGAGTGAAAGCATAACTTCTAAGTAAGTGGTAGAAAAATAAGATGTGTCCAGACCTCAGTAGTACAAAAAAAACCTGAGATACATCTTTGCTTCAACTTAACTGATGGTATTTCTTAGGCTCAGTTTGCTGCATACAGTAACGTCCCTGGGATTGTAGTCCTGAAAAGATGCTGGCGCTCTGCTATTTTCACTATTTTCACATGGTTCCAAGTCAGATCTAGCTGGTGTTTGCAACAAAATGGTTCAGTCTTGGGTCTCCACCCTTGAGTGCAATAGAGTCTTAAAACCAAGCATCGGGCGGCAACAAAGCCTCTTTCATTATTTGCAGTGATAAGAGGTTTAAGGACAATCAGCTCTGAAAATATATTCATGTAAAACATTTTTTATTAAACAATGCTATGCATTTATAAAATAAAATGAGCATGAATGGGAGAAAGACTCTAACCTTGCCTCTAATTAATCCTATGGAAACAAACAGACTGCTGAAAATAGTTTGGGCACTTCTCATTGTTCTGTTTTGGTTCCATCTTGTAAAGGTTTTTCAAGGAAAAATGTGTAAATACTTTGCCATCTTTTTTTCCCCTTTCCTTCATTATACGTTGCATGAGTTTCTGACCTTAAACTTTTAAACTCAACTGTAAGCACTGTGGCATCTATTTGCTTTTTTAAGTCATGCATTTAACACCTTCTGTGTGTTGTATTTAGTCTTTGAAACACTTCTACAAACCTAGAGAACTTGGTGCTAATTTATGTTGGAGATGCGAGTGGCTCATCTTGCTGAGTGCACGCTGCTGCTCAGAAATGCTCTGTTAGTGGTTTAAACATAACTTAGAGGGTGATGTTTTCTGTGGTTCGTGGTATCTTCCGAGCCTTGGTGGTTGTGGAATAATTGTTCAAGATTTTCTGACTCCTCCTATCTATTTGTAGGTAAATGAGCTTCAGAACTTGACAAGTGCAGAAGTTGTAGTCCCTCGTGACCAGACACCTGATGAAAACGATCAGGTGGTTGTGAAAATAACTGGTCACTTCTATGCATGCCAGGTAGGAGGACTAAAAGGAATTTCTGTATTATCTTGATGCTTTCGTGGCCTTTTATAACCATGTGCACACCCAAGGCATGGAAGACTTACTCAGGATACTGAACGCCCGAGTCCTCTCGCTGTCTTGCCGCGATAAACGTTCCTCATGCCTGTGAGAGATTTAGAACGACATCGCACTGTTACATATGTGAAACAATTTCCTTAAATTCTTTGAGCAATATATGTAGGTTCTAGCACTGCTGAAATTCGCAAAGCAAAAGAAAAGCCAAGTTGTGATTGGACAGAAATTCAGATGGGTGATAAATCTTATAGTATGTGGCAAGAATAGCACTGACATACACAATTTGTCCCCACTGCCCAATCTGTTGACTTACTATTATAAAGGATCACAAGATTCTTTCACTGTGCTCTGAGTTCAGACCAATTCCTTTTGATACTTTGCTACAGGTGACTCGTAGATCACAAAGGAGACGGGAGGGTTGCAAGGTCATAGAACCATAGAATGACAGAACAAGCAGGTTGGAAGAGACCCACCACGTCATTGAGTCCAACCATTCCTATCAAACAGTAAACCATGCCCCACAGCACCTCGTCCACCTGTGCCTTAAACACCTCCAGGGAAGGTGAATCAACCATCTCCCTGGGCAGCCTCTGCCAGTGACCAGTGACCCTTTCTCTGAAAAACTTTTTCCTTATGTCCAGCCTAAATCTCCCCTGGTGGAGCTTGAGGTCATTCCCTCTTATCCTGTCCCCTGTCACTTGGGAGAAGAGGCCAGATCCCTCCACTCCACAACCTCCTTTCAGGTAGTTGGAGAGAGCAATGAGGTCTCCCCTCAGTCTCCTCTTCTCCAGGATAAACACCCCCAGATCTCTCAGCCACTTCTCATAAGACGTGTTTTCCAGCCCCTTCACCAGCTTTGTTGCTCTTCTCTGGACTCTGGTCCTCTAAGTCTGCTCCCCTGGATTCCGTGGCTTATAAAGACATTGTGCACTTTGTTAATAGAGCATCAGCATCTCCAGAGGAGTAAAATGAATGTAGCCTGTAGCTTCAATAATCCTACCGTTGGTACTCATCTCCCTATGCTCATTCTTACTGTTACAGATATGAAAACTGGCTATGTGGGTAGCTGTGGTAGGTGGAAAAAGAATAAAAATTTAATTGTACATCATGACTAACCCAAGTGTATTCTCACTGACAAGTAATCTTGTCAGTACTAAGAATTTAGTTGTTCCAGATTTTCTTAATCCCGGTAGCATCTATAGTCAGTTGTAATTAGCCGTCGCTGCAGCATCATGATGGGTTGTTTCTTCTTTGTGTCCTTCAGCTTGCTCAGAGGAAAATTCAGGAAATACTGGCTCAGGTAAGAAGGCAGCAGCAACAGCAAAAAACATTGCAAAGCGGACAGCCTCAGCCAAGACGAAAATAAAGGTTTAGGAAATGGCCCATCAGAGACAGATGCCAGACCAAAGACAGACTGTGCGACAGACAGACGGGTGGTGAGCACCTGTTGAAGTTATGCAGAAGATCCACCAAGCCAATCACCTGTTCGAGGACCAGGCAACCGTTGAACGCTGTCTCTGAGAATGTATTCTTTAGGCTCTCTCAAACTTTTGAAACCCAGCTTTAAAAATAAGGACCCCTTCACTTCCCTTTTGTTCTATTCTCACAATTTAACATAAACTCGTTAGTCTTTTTTATTGTTCTTATTATTCCCCAACAATTTTAGAACTTGGTTTAATGAAGCTTTCTCTTCTGAGTTCACTGGTTAAAAAAAAAAAATGAAAAGATAAAAAACCAACAACAAAAAAAAAAAAGAAAAGGCATTGCTCTTATAGGTCCCGTTGTAAGAGAAGAAACACATTTGGAGGGTGGGATTGCGGGTGGGTTAGGGTTAGAACAAGGGTATCGACAAGAGTTTAAGTGTTAGTCCCAACGTTGAAACAAGTGGCATTTTTTAAAAAGAATTTGGTTGCATTTTTACATGACACTGCCATAAATAACCTAAGGGAAGTGTTGAATGGTGTTGGCCAGGGCATAAAAAGATAAATATGCATTTTACTAAACTACCTCAGGCATTTAGTACCTCAATGAGAAATTGTTCCTTTTTTGCTTTTTTTTTTTGGTATTTTGTATACTTTATAAAGCTAATAGTTCTTGAGCATTTTATTTTTTTAAAAAAAAATTAAAATTTGATCAGCCACCAGCCAGGAGTACTTGCAGACTTACCGGGGAGAAAAAAAAATATAGTAGAGCACTTCTAGCTGCTGGCTGATGGGAGTAAGGTGGGTAAAAAAAACACAGCCTCAGGTTTTCTGGGGGCTTCAACACCATCATTTGTTTAGAAAAAAAAAAAATTCAGTGAATGTTCAAAAGATAGCGAATGATGCCAACATTCTGATAGCAGCAATGCCGTTTAGTTTTCTTTTAAGATGGGATGAAAAAGTTTGTGACGGTACTTTTTTGGGAACAGGACAAGGAAGTGATGGCAAGAGGCTGGGGTTGGGGGAAAAAAATTTAGAAGGCTGCAAGAGGCTGAATTTTTTTTTTTTGTGCTACTTGATTGAATGCATGAACCCTTTGTGCCTTTGACCATCACTACCTAATAATGCTACATTTAACCATTTGCAGCCCATTTGGACTTTGCCATTTTGTTCAAAGAGCAAGCTTCATCTTCAGTTTGATAGAACACTCGACCTGCTAGAGCGTAAGGCGAGGCCGTGAGGGTCTCTGCCGTCTGCAGGTCGCATCATAACTGCTTTCAGTTACCACGATGGGGGAAGGTCAAACAGTGTTTGATCACATTGAAAGATAATGAAAGGCTAAGTTTACATATCCAGCCGCTGTTATGGGCCACACTAAGCCACTTTGAAGGTTTGAAAAACTATTACAAGAAAAAACCAACAACCTCTCTAGCCTGGCTTATAATAGATGCAGCAGGATTTATGCACGTTCTGCAACCAACCATTAGAGAACTAAAAAACAAACAAACAAACAAAATCAAAAGGCAGGGATAACAGGAAAGTTACCAAATTTTTTAATTGCCGAATGTAATTTGAATGATGATTGTGGTAATAGTGACACATTCAAGTTTCTACAATAAACTTCAGTCTACCTCAGTTTAAGAAGAAAAAAAAAATGTGGCGACACATGGTGCATAAAGACTGCTGTGTGTGTGTGTGTGCGCGCGCGCCTGTATGTGTGTGGTCGACAGAGCCATGCTATTACCTCTGAACCTTTTTTTGTGATGTTTTTTTTGTGCATGAGATGATCAGAATCACCATGCTGCACTGATTTGAGGGGCACAACGAGCAAAAAACATTTGTTTCATCATTTTGTTATCTACCTCTTAGGTTCATGTTGTAATAGAGGCATTACTACATAGACTAGATAATTTTCCCAAAGATCATTGTTGTACAGATTAGATAATTTTGAAAATGGTCTGAAGTGTTTTTTCCTGCATCTCTTCTTTACTAATTGGTTTAAAAACCACAAACTTATGTTGTAGTTTTAGCAAAGAAAAATGAGTTTCTTTTCCTTTTTTGACAGTGACCTTCATCTAGCCTTTAGGATAACTTTTTTTTTCTTACAATGAATTTAAAATTACTGAAGTATGAAAAGTCATAGCATTTAACTTTTGTTGAGGCTTAAGTCAGTCTGATGTTCCTTTCTTAACATTTGAGAAGGATTTGACTTCATTATTTTCCATAAAAATTACTTTACGAGTAGGCGCTGCATTTACATCTGCTGATTTAAATACTGTCATCTCTCTTAAAATTTCTAGACTTAGTATGGTAAGTCATGTTTTTCTTTTCAACTGAGACTTGGTAATTTGGAGTATTTGGGAATAGCTAGAAAGTAAATACTGTAAATGATTTCAATTTCCACAAAGTATGGATCATTTTTCATCTGTAATGTGCCCCCCAATGCAGCTCCACTTGCCAGATGCCTCTGAATGGAATAAAGAGTTTAACTCCTATCATCAGATTAAATTGTGTGGTGTGTTTTTAAACTAATGAGGCACAGGGACAGACTGTTCAAAGTAGTTATGGTGCTTGAATCAAGTTGGCTTGATGAACTAAGTTGGCTAACGATGAACAGTCTCCTCCAGGTATCTCAGAGCTGTCAGGGTCTCCAGCCATCAGTTCATGACATTTACACTTCCCAATAATGTGCAATGACTTTGTGGCTTGCAGTTAATGTTCTCCCTCTCACATAACAATGTGTATGGGCTGTAGCTCACGGCTTCAGCCTCACACAGATCACTTGGGCTGATTTGCTGTGGGAGGGATGTGTAGTCATCAGTCCTGACCCAGGGCAGATATGAAGGAATCCTTCACAGGTTTGAAGCAAGATCTGAATTGCATTTAAGCTTTTTTGGCTGCTTTCTCCCCAGCCTTTGGTGCTAGCAGTGCGCTGAAGCTGTGTAACAAACGTGGCCCCAGAAGCAAGCAACCTGGCAACCTGCCTCTCACTCCTCCCCCCACCCAAACACGCAGCACTTGCTGCTGAGGTGACACCACTTCTCCATTTAGATCCTTGTTAACATGACTTGGAATAGAAATAAGACTAGATGCTAAACTGTGAACTCCTTAGGGTGAGAGGGAGGGGTTGGGGACTGAAGGAGAGTCATGGATAATATAATTCTGTATCTCCAAGAGGAGTAGAAAACTGAACTTGTTTTCCAAGATCTTGCACCCTCCCACTTGTCTTCACAGCTCATTTACTGGGACCAGCCAGCAGCAAGGGAGAACTGAATAACTGATGCCTACAGTAGACAGAGCCTGGGCTGCTGCAGTTCTCAGGGAATTCGAACCTCCTTTTTCCACGCCAGTATTGAGCTGCCTTCTGAGAACTGGCATCCCTGTCATTAGGGCAACCGAAGAAGTTTAGCCTTTCTCTGTATTGCAGGTGCATTTGACAGCTAAACCCGCAATTGTTTTAAGCATTTGCTTAATCATGATGCTTTTATTTGCTTCTGACCTTCCAAAGCTTTTATTCCTCAGCTGCAATTTCCAAGGCATGCGCTCCTCCCGCTAGTTTCTGTTAAGTGAAGCATGGATGCTGAGCAGGACAGTGGGAGCTTGATGTGGTACCAGGGCAGAGGATTTTTAAATGACCATAAAAAATTGCAGAGTAACATCAAGCTGAGCTGTAAGAGAGATGTGAGCTCAACTGCTGAAAGCAAACGCGGCTCCGGGATGAAGTTACTCAAATGTAGAGAAGGAAATTGGCAAAACAGTAACACAAGTTTCACTGGGATAATCGTTTCTCCTGTTCATCCCATCAACAGTTCCTGCACCGAGCCAAACCTGCAGGCACCCCCTGTACAAGATGAATCTATAGACTCGTTGATAAGCTGCTCAGTATTTTTATTTCACAAGTTAATCGCCTTATCCATAGAACTGAAGCCATTTCCAAATATTTTTCTTCCAAGGGAGGTTTAACTTTGCACAGCATGGATCACCCAGACTATCTTTGTTAATTCCTCGCTCCTGGATTTTAAGAGGGCAAACGCTTACCCAGTCAGGCTGGTAACCTGGCTGAGGCATCGCAGCCCCTTGGCACCGGTGCTGACTGCTACTGTTATATAAGGTGAGGGAAGTTCTTTTCCTGAGCTCTCACTTCTGATTACTTAATAGCAACTAGCGGATGTTGTACAGAACTTGCAATGTGCCTTGGCAGAAAATTCAGTTACACTTTTTCATTTATTCTACTAGGCTTTTGTCTCCTTAGTTCATCTGATTTTCATTTTTTTTTTTTAGTCCTGTCTCACAGAGTTATTGCCCCTTGCCAGCTGTGAGAGCCCTAGTCTGTTCACACGAAAGCTGTTCCCCAGGTCTTACTGAGTTTCTTTTCTCTTTTTGTTACTGTGCTCTTTGAGATAGGATACTGGATGTGGTTCTGGTTACTAAATGTGGGTTCGTATAATGGCATCTTCGCTGAACCTGCTTCTATTCATCACATATTACTTATCTGCAGCAGCAAAAGGCAAATGGTTTCAGGGAATGATCCAAAGTTCCTCCTACGTATCCCTCCTAGGAGGAAAAGCCTGATTTAGAACCCATTGCTCTGTAAGGCAGCCAAGGTTATCTCTTCCTCATGTGGATTACTTATTGCCAAGTAACTTACAAAAGTGTTCTGAAAATCTTTCTTTGCAGTCAGATTTTCCAGCAATCCCTTCATGTTGTGGGCAAAGATGTTTCATCTGCATAGTTTACTTACGCTGAATAAATGCTCTTTGCTCTGTTTGCAGATCTACTGCCTCGTTACAACGAGCAGCAGATGAACTCATAAGCAGTTATTCCTGAAAGAACAGAGGGCAGCACAGCATGAAAACCTGATCAGCCTGAAAGGAGGGAGAAAGGTTTTTGTGGTGTGTTGTCTTATTTTCTTTTCTTGGAGAACCCAAACATGAACACCCCTTCCTCCCAAACTACAAAACAACACAACACCAGTGAAAACCAAGGTCACTTTCCCTGAGCATTATAAACAGTAGCTGCTGTGCAGGGAAGGCAGAGACAGAGTTTGAAGTAGGTTTGGGGGACAATGGAGGAAAAAGGTGATTACCCTCAAGATGATCTGTTACTGCTTCCTGATGTGTGGCAGAGGAAGCTTCTCCAGAAGGAAAAGCTCCTAATCTCATGATGAAAGCCCTGCTCCGTAGAGGAGAAAAGCATCTTGCTTTTACATAGGCAAGTTTTGTTGCTGTCTTGAAGCTCTTCTAACTGGTTATCAGACCACTCAGCAGTTGGGCTAAGAACACACTGCACAATGACTTCTAAAAATACTGAGGCCCATTAGTGACAAGTACTGCTCAGCGAGGGCTGCCTTCAGAACTATTTTCACCCACTTCCAAGAAGCTGAAGGTGTGTGCGGCCACAGCGCGTTGCTTCAGTCCTTTTCCAAAAGCCAGCCAAGAGGAAAACTAGGAGAGGGGACAACTGCACACTTGATAGGAGCTGAATGTTTTAATAGGAAGACAAGGAATTGAAGCTCTTCAGGGTTTTTTTATATTTATTATTATTAAAACTGATTGGCCTTGGCTGAAAAACCAACTGTTCTATTAACTCAAGGCATACTTCGTCACTGCTGCTCTAGGCTTTTATGACTTGATTCATCGTGACCAGATGCAAATGACTTAATAGAAGGAGCCTTATCTAAACTGTAGTACTTGATGTAGTTTTTCCTTTGCAGCACTCCACTCTGCCACTACAGGCAAGGGCTTTCAAAGAGATCAGAAAAAACAGTTACTGTAGAGGTTGCTCACGAGTTTCAAGGTAAGGAGTATAAGCAGCTGTCTTTGCCCTCCTCTTATTACTGCAAACTCCTCTGAGACAGTGACTCCAAAAGGAAGCCTCTTTATGACTGGTTTCTTTCTCTGACATTTTATAGTTGGGCTGGATCTTAAAGGTCTCTCCTAACCTTAATGATTCCACATTTCCGATAATTTTTGTAGTTTGTATGTAGGCACATACAATAAATACAGTTTTGTACTGATAACGACAGCCAGTAACCAGCCAGTTCAGTCAATAACCAAAACTGCTGCCTCTCAGATCTGGGAAGGCAAACTCATTTCCCTTTCCACTCAGCAGCTGCATTAAGTTCTTGTCTCAAGATGATCACTGCTGTCTGGAGTCAGTCCAAATATAAAGTCTTCTGGCAGTGACTGTGGAGTTATCTGTGCTAACTGGTCATCGTAGGAACGCAGAGTCCACAGCTTCTCCAATTCATATGTTTCTCTTGTCTCTGGCAGCATGAAATGCACCACCATGCTACCTGCACGCAAAATAAATTCACAGTAAGTTAATGTGGATTATAAAGCACTAATACGTTCCCAGCTGCACAAAGAGTTTGAGCTTTCCAACCCTGTTCTGGCTAGATCTAACGGGTCAGCTGATGGAGGTCTCTTCTGCTGATTCCACTTCTTGAACAATCAGGAAATGGTCAATCTTTGAAAAGGCTCCAAGACTGCAGCCAGGAGAGCAAGAGGAACGCTATTCTGGTTTTAATTTAAACACAATGCCACAAAACTCCAGACCAAAGAAGTTATAACGTCTAGGGGACAGAGAGAAGTAAACTGAAAGAAACTTTTCTCAGAAGAGTCCCCTCCCTAAGATTACAGATGGACTTTCAGCTTTCCTGTATTACCTACAAGATTTAACTATAGCCAATTAGTGTTCCTTAGGTACGTGTCACTCATTTCTCAGACAGATTTTATGATGAAACAGGGCCAAATTTTCATGAACTGCCATTTTTCTCTGGCGTTTCATTAATTCTGTGCAAATAATAGTAGAGAACGTTAATCACAGTGCACTTCTAACGCACTTTTTTCTAGTTATGCCCTCAATTTTCAATCGCTTTTCAGTTATAACTGTCAAAGTAATCGACAGTAATGTAACCAAGGTTTAACAACACTGCTCTCTTTTAAGCCAAGACACAAAATTAGGGGGAGAGATTCTAGTGCTGGCAGAGAGGCAAATGCTTTCTGAACGCAAAGTCTTTTATGATTGTGTAGGTTCATACTGACAGAATAAAGAATTAAACCGTTTCTTAGGACTGAGGTTTTACCCCATATCATAGTATCATCTGGACAGCAGAAAAGTCTGTTCAAAAGCTCTCCCCAGGGCAGCACAGAGTGCCACAAATCCTCCAGACAGGCATGATAAAAACCTTAGAAAACTGACCAGAGTGGCTTTTCTCTTTCCACTACTGCTACCTTCAATTTATTAAGATCTGTTTTAGCCATTGAAGAGTAGCTACAGTTTGCTTAAGCACAGTATCCTGAACTCTCCACAGCAACCAGGGTTCACGGTGAGATGGCTCCTTCAACAAAGAGCTCGTGCAGAATTTTGTATTTGTCAGATGCACAAATATTTACCGAAATCGATGCACAGCCAGTCATCCGTCTCCTTCCCTTCAATCTGAGTATGAGGATCACTTTCTTCTTTGTGATGCTTGTACTGAGAGAGAAGCAATGGCGCAATGGCAGAAAATGAAACACTTTGCATTTATTTAAAAGCACTCAAGCCTAAGAGGTAAGCTTCACTTTACTGAGTTGCCTAGAGCTGTTTTAAATCTGAAATGGGTGAGATTACTCAATGTTCACTCTGGGATCTGCCAAAAAAAAAAAAAGGGAATAATACACACTTGCAGCAGTGGAAAAGCAGTGCAGGTTTTTCAATGGGATCCCGTATCAAATCTGGGATTCTAACACTCAGAATTCCCCTACAGTTACCTATGAATTTTATAGGTGTTCGTTTTTTCTCAAGATGACTACTGACTACAATTGCTCAGCATTAGTGTTTCAGTGACAGGCTCCCTGTAACTGCCCTTACCACTAAGTTTTATTTCTTTTCACGACCAGCACACAGGTTTCCAAGCAGTGTAAGAGAGGGGAGAGGGTAACTCGAAGCTGAATGGCAAAAGCAAAGCAGTTGGTTTTCTATGCAACACAGTAGCTTTCACAGAGCCGGCCTGAGAGGCCCAGCTCTCTCCACCTTAAACATAAAGCACCCAGGCACCCACCAGAGCTGAAATATGACAAGCAGAGACTTAAGTACTGTCTCTTTCAGGTCTGACCACAATCTACTTCTGATTAAATCAGTTGCATCTTTACAGAGCTGCTTTACTCATATTTTTACCTTATTTCCAGTTGAAGCAGCCAATCAAAAAAATATGGAAACCCTTTTCAAGCTGAAATTAAAAAGATGCCCAAACCATACTTATTTCAGCACAAGAAAAGAGAATCAAACGGCATGGCTCTAACTGTCCTTTCTGCCATGAAAGACAAAAATACCAGGTTGTAACAGCACATCTGGCCACCAAAGGAGTCCTACTTCACTGCGGAAGCAGCTACCACAAAATGCAGCTGTTCCCGGTTGTTCCCACATGCCAGCTGCTGGACAACGGCCTCTATTCACAAACCAAAACGGAGAACTTAAAAATGTCATTCAGAACTATTCCTTTCTTTCAGATGGCTTGTGAGATATCCCCAAAAGCAGGTGATTTTTCTGAGACTCTTGAAAGATTCCTCAAAATACTGAAGAGCTCAGCAGGCGCTGTCACCAGCTGTGCAGCAGAGATAGGAAAGGCTGAGCTCAACCACAAGTTTCCTTCAGCCTTGTTTTTACAGGCTGCGTAATAGCGAACAGATTATAATAAATACAAGTGTTAGTTTCCTCCTCTAACATGAAACCAGACAGGAAGGAGTAAGCAGTAGCTGAGACTGCCATTTACAAATTCCTGGAAGAAAAGCAGGAAGATCTCATGCTACGTGAGTGTCTCTGTATTTTAGTGAGAGTAAATCATGCATTAGTGTAACATTTTAGAGAATGGCAAAGGTAGCCAGCTACCTAGCAGCACTCCTGAGCACCTGCTCTGTTTTAGTTCTTGCGCTTCAGCTTACTTTTTGCCTAGAAAATTTTCTGTGCCAGGCAAGTTCAGCTACTGCTCAGTACTTGGCCAGGCTTCCTGGTTTCTCAGGGTGCTCAGGAGGATCCCACAGCCTCCCCAGAGGCCCTGCCCTTGCAAAATTGCTGCTCTTACAGCCACCAGAGGGAGCAGGCAGCTGCAGCACAGGAATGTTTCTTGTGAGGTGGGTAGTAGTCCCTGATATCTCCTGGTCTGGGGAGACGGTGAGCTTCTGGTTTAAGACCAGCAAGTTACACAAGTAATAGAGCATACATTAAGCACTTAAACTTAGACCATTCAAATCACCCTACTTCTAGCTTAAGGCAAGATTGTAGTTCGCAAAGACGTTCCTCAAGAGAATGCAAGAAACTCCCCTCACTTGCTCAGAATGGCACTAAAAAGCAATACCATCTCCCCTTCTTTCCTGTCCCTCTCAGGTCTCACAGATGAAACCAATGGGATTGAAAGGAAGAAAGTAAAGCCAAGAGCCAAAGGAAAAATGGAGTCAAGAAGGGAAAGAGTGGGTGAAGAAAAGGCAAAGTACAGGTTAAGCGTACAGACAACTGACGGGGAAGGGGGCTAGTCATATTCCTCACACTATACTTCCACAGAATCATAGAACAACCAGGTTGGAAGAGACCCACTGGACCACTGAGTCCAACCATTCCTATTAAACCCTGAACCATGCCCCTCAGCACCTCAGCTTTGTTACACTCATCTGGCTCTTTTCTGATTGTAAAGTTTCTCCCTCGCCAAGCCTGGTCCTTACTCCTAAGCTCTACCTGTATTTTTATTCAGACTTCCATTTCTGTACTGAAAAGCTCACAGTCTGCCAAATCCAGACAGCGCAAGCTGCTGCTTCTCCTTTCCTCTTGCACATGCACAATTATTAATTAACTAGCAGTTTGCTTTAGTAAGCCCATGAGGGGATCCCGTACTTCATGCTGTCTTCTTTCCAGCCTCACAATTTACCTCAGCACTTGGAAACCGTAGGGATTAGGGTTTGAGAACAGTCAGATTAAGCTATTTTGTATGAATGAGAACAGTTATTGAGCTTGCTGGATGTAAGATAGAATTGGACAGCGGTCTTCATCACCATTTCGCATCACTCTGGTTCTAACCTTCAAACTGTGCTGATGTCATCACAGTTCTAAACACAGAGGAGTCCGCTCTTAAAATACATCCTCTACAGTAATTGCAGTACTGCTAAAGAAAAAAGCAGAGTTAGTTTCTAGCCCCTATATGGGCAACCCTAGGGAAATTCCTTTCACAATGATTAAAACCATTCCCCAAAATGCAGAGGGCGCAGTAGGAACTGTCTTACCATTTTCAGCATGTAATGTGCCATTGCGTGGAGATGTCGTGTTGAAGATCCGCTCACAATTATAAAATAATTACAGTAGTTTATTTCTGGAGGAAGCTGGATGGCACAGATGTCTTTAGCATTTTCTTGCCTCAGCAAAGCTATAACAAAGTCAATGTTGAACTTCGGAAGAGCAGTATCTGGAAGAGACAGAAAAATAACACAGCAGCAATTTATATTTTTAATTGCAAAAATCAACCACTGCAGATGACATCAGATGGCAATGAACTGGGTCACAGACTGAGCTGTCCTCTCACTACAGAGTCTGCTTTGAGACTGACAATACCACAAGAACTGCAGATTCTTAAAAATCACTTTTAGAGCCATCAAAGTTGACACTCAAGCGTTTTTCTTGTAAATAATGCTATTGCTAGATACAGCAGTTAGCAAACTTAGATAACATTTCTTGTTGTTAGCATGTAGAAGTCAATGTAATCATAGAATCATAGAATTGAGGTTTGAGGACATAGGCTTGAGTTGGAAGAGACCTTAAAGATCATCTAATTCCAGACCTCCCACTGTTATTGTCAGATATTTGAAGATATTGTCAGATATGAAGATTGAAGTGCTTTACTTCAACTTAGGCCTAAGTACTACAGCAGAAATTATTAAAACAACAGATAAAATTAAAAAATATTTTAGAATGATGCCTTTCAACAGGCATCTAGTAATAAGTAGTGATTAAATTACTCTGAAATCTTAAGTTGATGAAATCAATACATGGAAAATGGAACTGGTTTGATGCAGCGTGAAGGTATGTTTTATCTTCACAATGAGTGAAGCCACCTCTTTCTTCTTCCCTTGCCTGTTCTGCCACAGAGGATTAAGAGATTGTAGACAAAGCTATAGTTTAAGCCAGCCGGCTTAGAAACTAGTAAATTAGTGCAACTACCTTCTGTTCACACCATGAAATCAGTTTATTTCTAATTTACCCTAATTAGGCAGATGCAACTTGTCTGCATAGTTAGTGCATAATTTGAATCTGTCAGCAATGCATTTCTGCCACTATGAAGTGAACACTAGGGCAGACAGAGCATCAACACAAAGCCAAGCTTTGTATTTACCAATATAAAGGAAAAGCCAAACAAAAGAACAATAGCAACACATAATTATATGCATGAATGGGGATACAAAATTGGATCAGATCTCTGTAAATGAAAGCCTTTGAGCTTAGGGACTCATGCGCTCTTTCAACTTTTGCTATGGTCACACATGTAGAAAATTAGCAGTAGCCACAGCTCCTCCAGATGCAGCAGTTCCAAAAGTTAAATAGTTGCCTGGTAGCCACATGTGAAGTCTCTGGTGCCCACTTAGAGAACAAATGTTCTAAACAGCCCCAGGCACCCTCTGCCACGCAAACCGTCATGGTCAGACCTAGGCTAGACAAGATTTGCTGAACAGTTACAACAAACCAGCTCTATGCACACAATGCTTATACTTGTAACCAGCCATCGTGCTACTAAAACCATCACCTATACAGGGAAATCTCCTTGCGGGGCTACCTCAGAGAAACACACTTCCACAATTAGCCTCATAAAAGTTCTCATCTGTACTAGATGATCTTTAAGGCCAACTGAAACCACCTACACACAGGTGTGCTTTGAGCTAACCACCTAGGGGAGGAATTTTCTACAAGGTCACATAATGATAGGACAAGGGGGAATGGCTTTAAATTGGAAGGGGGAAGATTTAGACTAGATATTAGGAAGGAATTCTTCACAATGAGGGTGGTGAGACACTGGCTCAGGTTGCCCAGGGAAGCTGTGGCTGCCCCATTGTTGGAGGTGTTCAAGGCCAGGCTGGATGGGAGCTTTGAGTAGCCTGAGCTAAGCTGGAAGTGTCCCTACCCATGGCAGTGGGGGTGGAACTGGAAGATCTTTAAGGTCCCTTCCAACCCAAACCAGAAAGTAAGCACCCTTGATCAGGGCTGGGCAATGCAAGGGATCATGTGGAGCACCAGGCTGAGGAGAGTTTGCTACCTGTTGCCCTCAGAGAGCCTGGAAAGGAATAAAAATGGGAAGTGGGAAGGCAGGATGAACGGTCAAGAGTCCTGCCTGAGGGGTGTCAGCAGCAGGGTGCAGGCTTCCCGGGAATGGTTGGACTCGATGATCCGGTGGGTCTCTTCCAACCTGGTGGTTCTATGATTCTATGATTTCACCACCAGTCAAGCAGCAAGGCAAGAGCTGGGATAGGATGAGTTTCCCACTTATGTGCATATCTTTTATTTTAACCAGATATCTTAAGCATGATCTATTACTCTCCAAGGACTCCTTTTAATGTTATTATGAGCTTCACAACAGTCAAATGTCTTGCTAATTTAGAGCTGGCTCCAGCTCTCTGCCTGACCTTGCACTGGAGAGAGGGAAAGCAGAGCGGCAGAGGTGATGACAGATCACGACACATCTGTTCAGCACAGATCAGACTGAACACAAGACACTGTCATTTCCAAAAGAATGTAGAGCGTAACAGTGTCTGGAAAAATACTGTTTGAGAAAAGTGGGCTATACAGAAACCCACACTTACAGAAAACCCGTGCAATAGAAGAAGAAGGATGCCACGCTACAGAAGAAGGACACCATGCCACAGAAAGAGGACCCCAGGCCACAGAAGGAGAAGGAGCTGTTCCTTATGAAGAACAGCTGAGAGAGCTGGGGGTGTTCAGCCTGGAGAAGAGGAGGCTGAGAGGAGACCTCATTGCTCTCTACAACTACCCGAAAGGAGGTTGTGGAGAGGAGGGAGCTGGGCTCTTCTCCCAAGTGACAGAGGACAGGACAAGAGGGAATGGCCTCAAACTCTGCCAGGGGAGATTTAGGCTAAACATTAGGAAAAAATTCTTCACAGAAAGGGTGATTGGGCACTGGCAGAGGCTGCCCAGGGAGGTGGCTGATTCACCTTCCTTGGAGGTGTTTAAGGTGTGGGTGGATGAGTAGCTCAGGGACTCTTCCAACCTGGTTATTCTATGATTCTATGCCGACAGAGGGACATTCTGCCTAACCTTCAATAAACATCCAGCTGCTCGCACGACAGCTTTATCCTACTTCAGCTCAAATCAAACCATTCCACTCTCTCTAATGCCAACTGAATCACAGAATCATAGAATCACCAGATTGGAAAAGACCATCAGATCATCGAGTCCAACCGTTCCTATCAAACACTAAACCATGTCATAGAATCATAGAACAACCAGGTTGGAAGGGATCCATCGGATCTTCTAGTCCAACCATTCCTATCAAACGCTAAACCATGTCCCTCAAGACCTCATCCACCCGTGCCTTAAACACCTCCAGGGAAGGGGAATCAACCACCTCCCTGGGCAGCCTATTCCAATGCCCAATGACCCTTTCCATGAAAAACTTCCTCCTAATCTCCAGCCTAAATCTCCCCTGGTGGAGCTTGAGGCCATTCCCTCTTGTCCTGTCACTTGGGAGAAGAGGCCAGCTCCCTCCTCTCTACAACCTCCCTTCAGGTAGTTGTCCCTCAGCACCTCGTCCACCCGTACCTTAAACACCTCCAGGGAAGGTGAATCAACCCCCTCCATGGGCAGCCTGTTCCATTGCCTAATGACGCTTTCTGTGAAGAATTTTTTCCTTATGTTGAGCCTGAACCTCCCCTGGTGGAGCTTGAGGCCATTCCCTCTCATCCAGTCCCCTGTCACTTGGGAGAAGAGACCAGCTCCCTCCTCTCTATAACCTCTTTTCAGGTAGTTGTAGAGAGCAATGAGGTCTCCCCTCAGCCTCCTCTTCTGCAGGCTAACCCCCCCCCAGCTCTCTCAGCCATTCCTCATAAGGCCTGTTCTCCAGCCCCTTCACCAGCTTCGTTGCTCTTCTCTGGACTCTCTCCAGAGCCTCAGCCCAGCGATCACGAGGGAACCAGAGTGGAGGGCAAGGACCGGGCCGCCCCTGTCCGCCGGGGCCTACCTGCCGCCCGACGCCGCCGCCACTGCTGCTCCTCCGCCCCAGCTCCGCCGCCTCCCGCCGCCGCGCGGCCCCCGCCAGGAGCCCCGTGGAGCGGCCCCTCCCGCAGGGCGCGTGCCGCCACCGCCGCGCCGAACCCCCTCAGAGCCCGCCACATGGCCGCCGCGCCGAGCCCCGCCCCTCCGGGGAATCCCTCCTCGCCATTGGCCAGCGGCGGGCGCGCCCCGCCACCCCATTGGCGCAGCCTCGCTGAGAGCCCCGCCTCCCCGGGGAGTTCCGCTTCGCCACTGGCCAGCGGTGGGGGCCCCCCGCCGCCCCATTGGCGTAGCCTCGCTGCAAGACCCGCCCCTCCAGGGAATTCCGCCTTTCTATTGGTCAGCGGAGGGCGAACACCTCCACCCCATTGGCGCAGAGTCACCGTCCCTCAGGCAGCGCCAATATAATCGCCGCCCCTGCAGGGAGTCCTGTCTCACAGGGAACCTGCAGCGGTTGAGGGGTTCTCTGGTGACTCGTCTGTGCTGGGATACCTGAGGGGAGCGTGCCCGTGCGAGCTTTGCACCCTCGTTCACAGGCTGTGATTTTATCTGAAAAGCTGTGGCTGGTGTCAAATGAATACTTTTACCTCAGGAAAGTGTATTGTGCATCAGTCTGGTTCCTGCGTTGCATTAGTGCTGGTGTTTTGCCTGTGTGCTGTTTTGCTATGGAGGATGTCAAGGCTTATAAACGCTATGACCCAAGAGAGTTCAAATACTTGTGTTCCCTGGGGTGAAATGTTTCCTTCCACCCCCTCCCCTGGGGATGTTGGCATTTACACTGACCGTAAATTAAAAGAATTGCTGTTCAGACTGGTTTTCCCTGTTCAGACTGATGAGGGAATGGCCTCAAGCTCCACCAGGGAAGGCTCAGGCTGGACATGAGGAAAGAATTTTTCACAGAAAGGGCTGTTCCATGATTTATCAGTAATGGGGCAACTCATCGAGTTGCTTGTCTGGCAGAATCTCCTCTTCAGACAAAGGAAATGTACTCTTCAAAGTCATTAGGTAGTTTATTTGTCAA